>RJWJ010037008.1:0-15786 GCA_004363605.1 Indri indri | reverse complement strand
TTACACCATTGAGTCAATGGATATGTTGTGAATACCAGCAACTACCTACCTCTAAACTTGTTATTTAGAAAAATAAACCTGCATTTTTTAAGCCACTATAAGTGGGATTTTATGTCCCTTGCATCCAAAAATATTCCAAAATCATACAGTGAAAAATATCCCTTTAAGAATGGCTTTGATTTTTAGAAACTACTGAGTTACCTAGAGATCTGAGGTGTCTAACATAAGTGATCAAGTTATATGAGGCTAATTTTTGCATGGTTTTAGAATCATGCAGATTATTAAAAAAAATTGGCCTTAAAGAAAATCCTAAAACAGGAAACCTGCAAGCATTTTAAACAATATCAATAATATTAGAATCCATTTTAAGGTGACTATTTCAAAACATAACAGGTAATTTGATGATGCATTTTGATAGTTTAAAAAAAATCAGTGGCATTTCTTTATTGTCATATCTCATTTCTCTTTTTATGTGGCATTATGACCCTGTATTCTTTCTAAGCTCAATAAATTCTTGTTGATCAACTACGCACTTATAAAGTCCTTGTCCTAGGTTTATTTTTGTCACATGCTAAGCTTTTTCTGCCTTCTGCAAGTCCTAGGTATCCATGTGTGCCCTAGATTATAAATTCAAAGGAAACAAAGGTTGTCTGATTATATAGCACCTGGTTCTGCCATGTACCATGAAAGATTGTATTCATGATTTTTGTAGTAAAGACAACGATGATGTTAATGATGGTGATGACAATGTTAATGATGATGATGACGATGCTCTAGGGCAGGGTATTGGGTTAAATGACCCCACATCCTTCTAGTTCAAAGAAGCTCCTGGTATGTCTTTGAAATAGGGGCTTGGACTTAATATGTCTCTATAGTCTGTCATTCATGCAAAGAAAGAAGCAGACATTGGATTGATGGGTTCCTGCCTAAAACAGGAATTTATCACAAGTGCCTATCTGCGCAGTGTTGGGAATGCACACTCAGACACAGAGTCTTGCACAGGCGTCAGGGTGGTTTTGGATGAGAAATACGGTGACACTGTGATACGGCTCAAAGTGTGTCTGGAATCCGCGGAGCTAGGCAGTGCCACTGTTAGAGTATAGCAAGTGCTACTAGAAGCTCAATAGCTCTTTTGAACACAATGCCTTGGACTTGAATTGCGTGCTCTCTCATTCCTCTTTTCAGGAATTTCCTCTTTAGCAGTCACTGACACTCACTGTGTTACCCCATGTGCGGGGCCTCTGGGAGAGTGAGAATGTTCCTGACCCCGAGGGGGTAGGTCATAATGTCTCATTACGTGTGGAAAGGCAACCAGCAATCTGAAGGAATACATGATTTGTTTCAGGTGGCAGAGATGACCAAAGTGTTTCTCACTCTCTGTGTGCTGACGGGTGGAGGCGAGGGTGGGGACCTAGAAAGTCTTCCAGAACCTGTGAGTCTCAAGCTGAATGTTTGTCTTGTAGGACATGGATGTTGGGAGCTAAGGAAAGAGAAGGTGGAGAGATGCTGCAAGTCTAATTATGCTGGGCCTTGAATTCCAGGATACATTTGGATTGTTTTATTTTAAATAGATTCTAGGAAGCCACTGAACGTCTTTCGTGTAGAGCAGGGTTTTTCAACCTTGGCACTAATGACATTCTAGACCATATAATTCCTTGTTGGAGGGGACTGTCTATAGTATGCATTGCAGAGTGTTTAGCAGCATCCCTGGCCTCTACCCACCAGACGCCAGTGGCACCCCCGCTCCCCACCTGTGACATGGCCGCGTCTCTGGGGGCAGAAGTGCCCTGGTGGAGAACCACTGGTGTAGAGGACAGTCTGTGAAGAAGGGTATTTTAGGGAGCAGTACGTAGGTGGCTGAAAGAGGCGCATGCTAAGGAGGTGACTGACTGGGAAGCTAATGCGAGAGCCCAGGAGGAAGCAGACAGGGAATGGAGGCTGCTGGCGCCACTGGGAGGGAACGGGCAGGAGGGCGGTGGGAGGTGGTGCAGGGGAGGAGCGGCCCAGACTTGGGGCTGATGGCATGTGGGTAACCGGAGATGGGAGTCAGAGACGGACACCGCGCCAGGGCCTAGGCGAGTCATAACACCATGGTCTGAAATGCATATGCCAAGAAATGAGGAATTGGGGTGGGAGGTGAGATTGACCAAAAGTTTGGATTTTAACATCCTTTTAGGGAAAGAGGTTGGAAACTACAGTACTTACTACATTTTATAAAACAGAAAATTAAGTCAAACAAAGATGAGTTGACCTGTTCAAAATGAACACACTAAATTCTCACAGAGATTATGGAAGAACTCTCTATCCCAGGGAGAAATGAATGGCCGATTTACAGGACTTCGTTTCTGTTCTCTTTCCAGGTATTGACGACACTGGAAATGTCATATTTCATTGCCCACTCCTTTCAAAAGTGCCTCCATGAGGCATAGTCTCCCCTTTGGGGAATGGACACTGAGACTTTCGTGAAAGCCATGGAAACACGTGTTACGGTGGCCACTGAAAGTCGCTGACCGGGTGGAGCAGGACAGGCCTGGCAGCGCGCGCCACGTTGGTCCTGTGGTCTGAGCCGGCCTGCGGGGCCGCGGGAGGGGCAAGGACAGCAGCCCCCGCAGCTCCAGGAGCCAGGTCGCCGGGCACACACGTGGGCCCACAGGGTTGAGACGTCCCTGGCCCAGGTTGGCCTCTGGCACCAGCCCTCGCTTCCTGGGGCTGCAACCAGGGGCCGAGCTGGGGATTCAGGCTTGGTTCCCTGCGGTCTTCCTTTGGGGCAGCTCCGTGGGAAGCCGTCCAGCGTCCCGCGAAGGCTAGAGGACAAGCACGGAGCGCCGGTGATCAGGGAACCCGTAGCCCGGCACCAACACGTTTATCTGTCTGCTGCTGCTGTCATTCCCCACAGCCCTGGGCACCACCGTCACAGAAGACCTGCACGCGGCCTGCCAAGGCCTGGCCTCCAGATGCCAATGTCCTCAAGGCTGCCTCCTCCAGGAAGCCTTCTCCAGGCGCTCCCTTCTCTTGCTCCAGGTGCTTGGCCCGGGGCCCCGCACGTCGCTGTGCAGACTGGTGTCTCTGCTTGGATCTGAACTGCTTGAGGGCGGGCCACCATGTTCATTTCTGTTTAACATATAAGTCCCAAGCTCTCCCCACTCCTGGGTCAAATCACAGAACCCAAGCCCCTCTGGCGCCAGGCGGGAGGCAGGGCCCTTGCTCTTGCCTGAGCGCGCTCCAGGCAGCCGTGCGCTCCGGGTGGGCGAGCCAGTGCGCACGTCGCCCTGTCCCTGCGCCCCCTCAGACACCGCCCCTGGTGCTGCACAGCCCAGCCGACAGCAAGCCACAGTGTCCAGCGAAACTTTATTAAAAGTTGAGGGTGACGTTGCGCTAATAGCAACTGAGGAGCAGAAGGCTTCAGAAAAACAAGCCTCTCAAGACCAAGTATTGCTACTCCTGAAATCCTCCCACCTGGCTTTGTGTCCGGGAGTCTTCCTGCGGCCGTCAGTCTTGCCTCTGGCTGGCAGCCAGGCGTCCGGGATTTGCTCCAGCCCAAACAAGAGTCTGCTCCGTAAGCCCTGCCTCCCCTGTCGCCGGGGACAGTCGTCTCTTCCCACCGCGGGGCTCCCCTCCCACTCTGACGATCGCCCCCTCCATGCCCCCTGCTATACCTCTGCGCAAGCAAAAAGACCACTTACTGGGCATTCCAAACGTGAATTGCAGTGCACCCTTAGAGTACAGGGACTGGCTGCAAAGCATAAACCATTCTTTCCCCATGTTTTTTGTCTCTTCCTCCTCTCATTATTAAATTCAAAGCACTTAACCAGGGTGTCTGGGACATGCTAAGTTAAGTGCACAGTAATGCTGGTTAATTGAATGGATGAATCTGATTTCCTTCATTATTCAATTTGGGTGGGAGATAAAACACTTGCTTAATGAAATAATTGAGAGATGGTGGCTGCATCCAATTGTGGGCAAGTTTTACATTTAAATCCTCTGACTTAGGGACTTATTGAAGCTGGGTGATTGCTCATTTCTCAGTTGGCTATAAAGATGCGGCAGACACGGTTCATGTCCTCAAAACCGATAACCCCGTTTGATCCAATACAAAGAGCCCAGGCACATAGTGGGGATTGAGGAAACGTTTGGAATTCCCTTTCTATTAACAAATTGGGGGAAGCAGGGCCCAGCCACGGTTGTCAGAGGGGCTGGATGGCATCAGCCCATGAGTTAGAAAATGGAGAGCAGAGGTGAAATCTAGAAATAAGAAAATAGAGTAAAACTTGAGTCAAGGCCGGGCGCGGTGGCTCACGCCTGTAATCCTAGCACTCTGGGAGGCCGAGGCGGGCGGATTGTTCTGAGCTCAGGAGTTCGAGACCAGCCTGAGCAAGAGCGAGACCCCGTCTCTACCAAAAATAGAAAGAAATTAATTGGACAGCTAAAAACATATATAGAAAAAATTAGCCGGGCGTGGTAGCCCATGCCTGTAGTCCCAGCTACTCGGGAGGCTGAGACAGTAGGATTGCTCGAGCCCAGGAGTTTGAGGTTGCTGTGAGCTAGGCTGATGCCATGGCACTCGCCCCAGGCAAGAGAGTGAGACTCTGTCTCAAAAAAAAAAAAAAACTTGAGTCAAATCTAATGCAGTGTCTGAGCCAGCAAGATAGCAACAGGTGTCATAGGACAGTCACGGGTGCCCAGGACACAAATATTTTGGGGACCAGCAGCGACTTAGAGCCTCCTGAGAGCCCCAGAGCTGCCAGGCAGTAACGAGGGTGTTTTCCATGGAGGAGCTATGGCCCGCTGGCCAAGAGAGCATGGACAGGTGTCAACCAGAAGTAAGAGCTCCTGAGTATGCACCACAGAGGTGGCTTGAAAGCCCATACAGGTTGCCAAAGACTGGCACAAAACCCAAACGTCCAGTGACAGAAACACGTGCGCATCAAGTGTGGTTCACACAACACAACAACAACGGCCAAACTACAGCTGTGGAGACATGAGAGAATCTCACAGACATCATCCTCAGCAAAAGAATCAGTACACAGAATACAGTGATGTACTTCCAGTCACTGAAAATCAGGGAACACAGAAACCACATTTTTTAGGTTTTCAATACATGGGTGGTAAAACTATAAAGAAAAAGCAAGGAAATTATTAGGCTAAATAACAAGATAGTGAATCACTCTGGACGGAAAGGACTTAACGGGAGCTTTTGCAGTGGTGGTGATACAAATGTTCCTTGATTACGTTGTAGCCCCGTCGTCTGTCGAAAATATCGTAAGTCAAAAATGCACGTAAGGCCTGGCGCGGTGGCTCATGCCTGTAATCCTAGCACTCTGGGAGGCCGAGGTGGGCGGATTGTTTGAGTTCAGGAGTTCGAGACCAGCCTGAGCAAGAGCGAGACCCCGTCTCTACTAAAAATAGAAAGAAATTATCTGGACAACTAAAAATATATAGAAAAAATTAGCCGGGCATGGTGGCGCATGCCTGTAGTCCCAGCTACTCGGGAGGCTGAGGCAGTAGGATCGCTCGAGCCCAGGAGTTTGAGGTTGCTGTGAGCTAGGCTGATGCCACGGCACTCACTCTAGCCAGGGCAACAGAATGAGACTCTGTCTCAAAAAAAAAAAAAAAAAAAAAAATGCACGTAATACACCTAGCCTACCGGACATCATAGCTTAGCCTAGACCACCTTAAAAGGGCTCAGAACACTCACATTAGCCTGCAGTTGGGCAATATCACTCAACACAAAGCCTATTTTAAAATAAAGTGTTGAATATCTGACATAATTTATTGGATATCATACTGAACGTGAAAAGCAGAATGGTTGCATGGGTACTCCAGGTATCAACTGTGCACCATCATAAAGCCAAAAAATCAGAAGTCGAACCATTATAAGTCAGGGACTGTGTCTTCTACTTCTTTGGCTGGCTGCTGGTTACAGGAGTGTTTGCTCTATATTTATTAATTAAATTGTCCACATGTGTTTCGTGCACTCTTCTGTGTCATATTTCATAACTTTTTTTAAACTGAAAAGAAGTCACACAAGTTAGAATTCTGCAACCATTCCCTTTGAGGCCTCTGCCTTGTTTTTTGCTTTTCCAGACACTGCTTTGTTTGCCAGCCATCAGTGACAATTTTGGCAGGCTCCCCATAGGCAAAGGCTGCAGGCTCCTTGGCCTATTTATTCAATCAACAAATTCTTCCCAGGAGTTCACTACGTGCTGGGCACCATGCTAGCTGCTGGGGGTCAGGTATGCTGCTTGCTCCCACGGTGTCCTGCTAAGCAAAGAAAATTATGTAGTGCGTGATGCTTCCCTTTTCCCCCTAGGATTTCTGGCAGCTCAGAGCTGAAGTTTGTTCTTATTTTTAGTAACTTTCCCTAAGATAGACTTTTGGATAGGAGTATGCCCCACCCCCTTTGTTACACAAGCTAAGTTTTTACTCCCTTAGTTCTGCAAGGTCTGTCTGCCACCTTTTACTGGAAGCCACTTCAAATCCTCTTGGATGGCAATTACAGAAAATGGGTGAACCGCAGAAAGCCCCGTGCCCTCCTCTTGGCCCAGTGTTTTCCATGCCGGGCCCTCCCTCCCCACCTCTGCCCTGCGCCAGGGCCCTGAGTTTGCCCTCCACCCCTCTGCACCAATCCCCCCGAAAAGGCAGTGCCCCATCCTTGAGACATTTGGGGGGACACTCTTACTTTTCATACCTGCCATATTTTCCAATCCCTCTGAACTCAGGTTCACAGTCAGGAACTAAACTTGTGAGCAAAGCTTTTTTTCCTGTCTTATCAGTTCCTAGCCCAGCAGAGTTAGACTCAAAGAGCCTGCAAGGTGAGCGCGGAGCAGGAGCAGCGCTAATCCGGATTGTGGGCTCAATGCTTCCATTAACCCGCATTAGTGGGCAGGAGGCAGACCTGCCAGGCAGAAATACGCTTGAATTTACCATTTTGAAACACCCTTCATCAGCTCTCATTTGCTAAAAGATAACCTAGGATGAAGTGTATTTCAGCGAACCAGGAATGCCAGAAGAATTTGCTGTGGGAGGTAAAGTTATTAAAACGTCACCCAGATGAACATGGGAGCCGGCCAGGGGCTCTCCTGGGAGGGGGGTGTTGTGCCGCGGTGTTAGCCCAGGCTCATCCCAGCCATGCAGGGCACCTCTCGGAGGGCCTCGCCATACACAGGGCTGCGGAAATGAGGTTTCATTTTTCTCCCTTGATGTGATAAACCTGCATAGGCATTTCTGGAATGTGACCATACCAAGGATCCTGTTGCCTTTATAACTCCAACGGCTTCTGGGCCATTTCCAAGACATTATCTGGAGAGAGAAAAATGTTCAGGGAGCTGAAAAAAAGAGACTTAATTATGTTTAGAGCCGTTTTCAGCGTGACTGCAATAAGTTTGGGCCGTTCTGGGGGAATGGGCTGAGAGCTTTGTGCTGTGCGGCGGGACTTCCTTGAGTCGGAAGAAAATACAGTCAGAACAACGATGTGAGGTCCTGAAAATGTGTGCAATTTCCATGGAAACACGGAGCCTCCAGCGTTCCCGGCACACGCACATGCACACGCACACACAGCCAGGCACATACAGCACTTGGCCTAAATGGATGAGGATTGAAAAGTCAGAGAGGAAAAGAAAAAGGAGGAAAGAGTATATCAAGAAAACGACGTCTTTAGTACAAATACCCAGATCAGGCAGATTCAGATTTTATAAGAAAAAGGATACAGTCCTGAAGGCGATAAAATGACATTCAGAGTCTCGGGGGAGGACCTGCAAGTGTGGGGTGTGAAGCTCGAGCGTCATTCATTTAACAGCAAATGCAGCCCTAGTGCTCCCTGAAGGTCACTTGTGTCCCGGAACCTTTATTCAAGGGCTGCCAAGGGCTCTGCCCGTCTTCACCGCCGCCGGGGTCTACCTGGGACAGGGCTTTGCCTTCAGTGCTTGTCCCTTGCTTCCTGAAGGAGCCTCGGAGTCTTCCTCTCTCAGCTTCTTACTCTCAGGCTGCCTGCTGCGGTGTCTCTAAGCTAAGGAGCTGGGATTTTGTTATCCGGTCAAAAAATATCGACTTTTATGAAAAGCCCTCGGAGTGAAAGCTGTGCTTTTGAAAGCAGATTTTCAGATACCCCTGAGCAAACATTTGAGGCAAAAGTCTTTCCCAAGTTCTTCTTTTGATATTTTTTCGTTTTTATTCAGTTCAAAATACTTTTCTAATTTCCCTTATAATTTATTCTTTGACTCCTGGGTTATTTATAAGTATATTATTTAGTTTCCAAATATTTGGAGATTTGCCAGTGATCTTTCAGTAATTGATTTATGTTTTAATTCCACTGTGGCCGGAGAATATATTTTATATGACAAATTATTTGACGTTTATTGAGACTTGTTTTATGGCTCAGCATGCGGCTTATCTTGTATGCTTTTGAAAAGAATGTGTGTCTGCTGTTCTTGGATGGAGTGTTAGACATCAATTAGGTCATGTTCGTTGATAGTGTTTAAATCTTCTATGTTCTAACTGATTTTCTTTCTACTCATTCTATCAAATATTGAGAATGGGATAGTAGACTCTGACATCATAGTGGATTTCTCTATTCCTCCTTGTTGTTCTAATAATCTTTGGTTTATATATTTTGAAGCTCTTTTATTAGGTGCATATATATTTAACATTGTTATGTCCTCTTGATGAGTTGAGTCCATTATTATTATGAAATAACCTTTTTATCCTGGTAATATTATTTCTTCTGAAATCTAGTTTGTGTAATATTAGTACAGGTACTTCAGCTTTCTTTTGATCAGTGTTAGCACAGTTTATCTCTTCTTATCTTTGTAACTTTTTTATGTATTAATACTTAATGCATTTTTTGGTAGGCAGCATATAGCTGGGCCAATCTGACAGTCTCTACTTCTTAATTGGGGTGTTTAGACCCTTTACATTACATTTAATGTAATTATTTATATAGTTAGCTTTAAATTTATCATTTTACTTTTTGTTTACTTGTTCTGTCTGTTCTTTGCTCCTTTTTTTCCCCTGCCTTCTTTTGAATTAATTTAATAATTTTATTATTCTGCTTTACTTCCTTTTAACAGTTACTCTTTGTTTTGTTATTTAGTGGTGGATTTAGAGTTCAAGATATAAATTTCTAAAATTTATTACAGTATAACTTGAAGTGATATTATTTACTTTACCTGTAGTATAAAAATCTCACATTAGTGTATTTCCATTTCTCCCCTTCCAATCTTTATGCCATTGTTGTCATACTTTTTACTCTGTCAAATGTTTTAAGCCCTATGCTACGATGTCATTGTTTTTGTTTAAACATTCAATTATCTTTTAAAGATTTTTGAATACTTTTTGAAATCCTTATGTAATTACCAATATAATTATCACTTTCACTCCTATTCCCTTGTGTAGATCCATATTTCCATCTGGCACACTTTTTTATGCCTGAATGACTTCTTTAATATTTTTTGTAATACAGTTCTGCTGGTGATCAATTCTTTCAGCTTTCGTATTTCTGAAAAAGTTTTTATTTTGTCTTCATTTTTTTGAAAGATACTTTTGCTGGGTATAGAATTCTAGTTTGACAGTTTTTCTTTCAGCACTTTGAAAATATTCCATTGTCTTCTTGTTTTTATCTTTTCTGAAAAAAACTGCTGTCATCCTTATCTTTGTTCTTCTGTACATAACATCTATTTTCCCTTTGACTACTTTTAGAATTTTCCTAGTTTTTGGCAATTGGATTTTAATGTGCCTTGGTGTCATTTTCCTTTCAAGATTTAGCTTGATGAAAAATACAATACAGTTTGATTAGATTATTTTAAGTATCTTTCATGTCTCTACTTAACTCGTTGAACATGAATAGAATTATAATAACTGTTTTAACATCTCTGCTATTTCTGATGTCTGTCAGTTCTGGATTTGTTTTGGTTAAGTCATATTTTCTTGCTTTTGTGCATATATGATAATCTTTTACTGGATGCTAAACATTATAAATTTTACCTCATTGGATGATGCACTATTTTTTATTCAGGCTGTGTTCTGGGAGACAGGTGGGTTACTTGGAAACAGTTGGGTCTTTCCAGGTCTCATTTCAAACATTTGCTAGGCAGGACTGGAACGTGCTCAGCTTAGGCCGACGTTTCCCCCACAACTAGGACAAGACTGTATCTATCTGAAGCCCTGTGAATCATGAGGTTTCACAGTTTGACTGTGGGAACAGGCACTATTTTCAGCCTCACGTGAGCACAGGCACGGTGATCACTAATCCTCTCAGGTGTTTTTCCCCAGCCCCAGTTGGTTTCCTCTCGAGGAGCACCCTTGGCAGACTCCACAGCTTCCCTTTGTGCAGCTCTCTCTCCTCTCGGGCGCTCTGCCCTGGACTCTGAGCACTTTGGCCTTCCCCTACTCTTCTCCCCATATCCTTAATTCAGGAAATCCTCCAGGGTCTGTTTGGGTTCCACTGCGCAGGCCACAGCCCAGAAACCCTCTCCAGGCCATAAGCCGGAGCAGTTGTGGGGCCCCTCATTTGTTCCCTGTCTCTCAGGGATCCTTGTTGCCTGATGGCCATTGATTCATGTATTTTTTTCCTCTTTTGGGAGGGTAAATCTGGCCTCTGTTAGTCCATTCTGGTGAGAAACAGAAATCGCTTTTTTACTTTTTATCTCCATTTCATAGGTAAGGAATCCAAGACTTAGAGAGATTAAGTAATTTCCCAAGGATAATTCAATGTGTAATAATGATACTCATGTTCACAGGTGGGTAGTGTGAGGCCAGAGCCAACCATCACTGCTTCTGTAGTCCATGTACTCTGCGTACATGAACTTATCCCAAATTTGCAATGACATGCTAAGGTTGGCATTGTTAGTCATTTGTTCATTTGACAAATCTTTGTTGAGGGCCTATTGTGTGCCAGCCTTTCCATAGGTGCATCTGTGAACAAAGTTGACTATGATGAAGTTGACTAATGTCCTCTGCCGCCTTGGAGCTGACATTCTAGTGGGAGGGAGGAATGTACATGAGGCAAACAAGTAAATAACACAGCATGGGAGACAGAACGTTCTAATGGCAGAAGGCAAACAGGGATGGGGGCAGAGAGAGGATGTGTGTGTATGCATGTAGGTGTGTATGTAGTGAGGGGGGCGACAGTTCAGATAAGGAGTCCAGGGAAAGTGTCACTATCAAGGTAACATTTATATAAAGACATGAAGAAGTTTAGGAAGTGAAACATGAAAGAAAGTGTCGTTCAGTATTTTATAGTAGAATAGTTATAGGTACTATTAGTGAAACACTTTCTTTGCTCTAGACCTGTGATAAGGGCTTTATGCATATTATCTCCACAAAAAACCCAAATGAAGTTTTTTTTTTCTAAAATGGAAATATATTTATTAGTTTTTTTTTTATTTCAGAGTACTACAGGGGTACAAACACTTTGGTTACATAAATTGCCTTTGTACCACCCAGCAACCATGCCCATCCCCCAGACAGCGCACACCACATCTGTTAGGTGTGGATTTACCCCTCCCCCTCCCCCTCTCACCTGGACAACACCCTGTGAATGTTCCTTCCCATATGTGCACATTAGTGTTGATCAATTAGCACCAACGTAACAGTGAGTACATGTGGTTCTTGTTTTTCCATTCTTGTGATACTTCACTTAGAACAATGGGCTCCAGCTCCAACCAGGATATTACAATAGTTGGTTCATCATTTTTTTATGGCTGAGTAGTACTCCATGGTATACATATACCACATTTTATTAATCCACTTATGTATCGATGGGCACTCGGGCTGTTTATTCATCTTTGCGATTGTGAATTGTGCTGCTGTAAACATTCAAGTGCAGATGTCTTTTTTTTATAGAATGTCTTTTTTTCCTTTGGGTAGATACCAAGCAGGGGGATTGTTGGACCCAATGGTAGGTTTTTGAATTATAAAAATGACACATGCTCGTTTTAAAACAAAAATAAAGCAATACAGAAATATATATAATAAATACAAGGTAAAGATCCCCTTGTAATTAATCTCCTCTCCCCATTCCCACACTGTACCAGAGATAACCCTCATTAATAACTGGATGTGTCCTTCCGTGCATTTGTAAATGTATATGAATAAAAATAAATACACAATGGAATCATGGTGTACATGTTGTCATATATCCTAGCCCTATTCTCTTTTCACAAATATATCATGGATAGTTTTCCATGCCAATACAGCCATCTCTTGGTATCCATGGAGGCTTGTTTCTAGGATCCCTCACAGATACCAAAATCCATGAATGCTCAAGTCCCTTATATAAAATGGTGTAGTACTTGCATGTAACCTATGCATATCCTCCCATATACTTTAAATCATCTCTAGATTACTTAAAATACCTAATACAATATAAACTCTATGTAAATAGCTGTCATACTGTGTTGTGTTTGTATTATTTTCATTGTTAATTTTATATTTTTAAAAAATATTTTTGATCTGTGTTGGGTTGAATTTGTAAAAGTGGAACCCTTGGATATGGAGGGCCAACCGTATACAGACTGTGTCTTTTTTGATGCTGCATCTGAATGCACTAGACTTTATTCAATCCTTTTGATACATGTTTTGGTTATTAACAATGTTTTGCTATTGCACAAAATGCTACAAGGGACATCCTTGTACTTTCTGATTGTGCTGGGTATTTTCCATTTGCCCCTCCAGATCTAGGGGAAAAAACGGAGCTGAGAAAAGTTAGGCAACTTGTTTGAAATTCTCCGTATCACAGACAAGAGAGTTCATTATGGGCTGTGTCAGTACGTATAACTGGATTGTCTGCAACCATAATTAACTTTGCCATGTAACTGAAAGGTCAATTCAATTAAGCCACCGGTTTTCTTTTTTGAGTGAAGTGATGATCAGCCGTGGCCACATGTATACAAAGCCCTAGTCAAGTCTTTCAATAATGGGGGTAGAGTCAGAATTTACATCTGAATTTAAGTAAAGTCAAACATATTCTGAAGTAAAATCATGGGCTGGAAGTCCCTACATGGGAGTCAGCATTAATGCGTTGACATCCCAGAGGGGGGTTTGGGATCTTGTCATAAAACATCAAAGCATCTCAGTGATTGTAAGTGAAATAAGCACAGGAGGACATATTCCATGTTCTCGCTCATATGTGGGAGCTAAAAAAGTTGATCAAATGGCAGTAGAGAGGGGAATGATGGAGAGACTGGGAAGGGAGGTGAGGATGAAAAGAGGTTGGCTTATGGATTCAAATGCACAGTTAGAAGAAATAAGTTCTAATGTTTCACAGCAGAGTAGGGTGACTGTAGTTAACAACAATGTACTGCATCTTTCAAAGTAGCTACAGGAGAGGACTTGAAATGTTCCCATCACATAGAAAGGATAAATACGTGGGTGATGGACACCTTGATCATTACACATTCTATGCATGTACCAAAATTTCACATGTATGCTATAAATATGTACAAACATAATTTCCAAAAGTAAAAAAAAATAATAATAATAAAAATAAGGGGATCTTTTGTCTCTGTGGTCTGGATAAAACATAATAATAGAATAACAGGATGAGAGTACACTAGAGTCCAGTAGATTGTTAGAACGACAGCAGAGATACCCCCGAGTTAGACTTTTCGAGCCTCAACGCCATGTGGTGACCCCTAGAGTTGGGCACGTTGTGCCGCCAAGGCCAGTGTCTTTCCATTCCACCCCTTCCTCTCCGGGAAGGACCACCTGCATGTTCCCTTTTCTGGATTTTCATTTCTACTTTAGTATCCTGGGAGTTAAAATATAAGCAAACACACACTCACATACATTGCTCAAAAACTGGCTTTAAGTATAGGTTGGTCTAGTTTCAGATTTATGAAAAATTGAAATAAAACAGAAAAATAACACCAAAATAACACCAAACGTCCAAACGTTTCACTGGGTCTGAACGATCCCAGTTTTGCTAAAACACACTATTTTTCTTTTTTCTTCCTCCTTCCTTCCTTCCTTTATTCTTTCCTTCCTTCCTTCTTTCCTTCCTTCCTTCTTTCCTTCCTTCCTTCTTTCCTTCCTTTTTTTCTTTCTTTCTTTCTTGACAGAGTCTCGCTCTGTCACCCGGGCTGGAGTGCAGTGGCCTCAGCATAGCTCACTGCAGCCTCAAACTCCTGGGCTCAAGGGATCCTCCTGCCTCAGCCTCCTGAGCAGGTGGGACTACAGGCAGCGCCACATGCCTGGCTAATGTTTCTATTTTTCATAGAAATAGGAGTCTCAGTCTTGCTTAGCCTGGTCTCGAACTCTCAACGTAAAGCAATCCTCTCACTTCGGCCTCCCAAAGTGGTAGGATTGTAGGCGTGAGCCGCTGCGCCCAGCCTCAATTTTTATTTCTAAACAAATCATTTATTCCTTCATTCAAATATAACTAGTGTGTGAAGTGATTCATGTGCAAGGTTATTCACTGAAGCAAAATAGTAAGATTGGAAATGTCAGGGCTCAAAAACTGATACCCCCAAATTTGGCACTTTGACATGCTGGATGAAGAAGACTCAAGGTCTCTCTGACTTTCCCCTCCCCTCTTGTCTCTCAATCTTCTGTCTCTTCTGAGCACAGGATAAAGTTGTTCTCTGAAGTTCCTTACCTGCCTGAAGTCCGGACCAGCCAAACAAGAAAACAATGACCTCTGGTCCTTTCCCTGAGCTTTCATGAACTGAACTCATATCTCAAGAAGAGAGACTGAAGTCTGTCACCTGGACAGACGTGTCACAAACCATTGCTTGCTCTGCGGCCCAACAAATTGTTGTCCCAGGCCATTGTATGTTTTTCAAGCACATTGAATTTCTCTGAAAATAATTTACCACCCCCCCAAAATCATCCACACTGCCCCATCTCCCTTTCCCCTAAGAGGAAGGTACATAAGCTTCTGTACCCCATTGCATGGTGGGGTTATCAACCATTCTGTGATTCCCCTGCCCCACTCCATGTATATTTATACATTTTTATACCTTTCTCCTTAGAAGAAAAAGCAAGCATCTCAGTGAGCATGTGTCCAGAGCTCCTGGTGTATTCTTTCTTTTCTTATTTACTGTTCTTTGCTTTTTATTCACCTTTGCTTTTCTCTGCAAATGAGATCTTCATGCTCCCCGTTTCCTTCCTGGAAAGCCCAGTATTTTTCCTGAGCTCCACTGATCTAGGGCTCCACAGAGTTCACAGTGGTCTTCTCTGTCTCCTAAACCTTAGTAACGACCGTAGCCAGGACTCCATAGGTGGCACATTCACAAACTCAGCTCAAAGCAGCTCAAATAACCTGCAAATCCAAAACGTGTATCTGGCTTGGAAAGGCTTGAGAATAGATGCGTGAGATTTCCCCACCCATCTGAGATGCGACCTCTTGCAACCCAGCCTTGTGTTCATCGCCTGTTTGCCACTCTGCTCTTCCTAAGCTTGCGGGCTCCTAGGATTCAGAAGGTCAGAGCTCTCCGTTGCCTGCACCAAGAGTTTGCTTTCTCTTCCAGAAAAAGGAAAAAGGACCTTGTTGGTTTGTAAGAACTACAAAGGGTACTGGAAGCGTTTGGACAAACCAGCTTTTCTGTGAGCTCAGGGTGGCAATTTAATTAACCTGTCAAACAAGATTATTAATTTATCAAAAGCTGTGAATTCCACTTGGAACAAGTTATTAGTCAAGAACACCACAGATGTTATCCTTTATGGTCAAATGTATGTAGCTTATCAAGCTCCAGTAATAAATCACATTTTGCTCTCTTTCCAAAAGAAAAATCTATTTTTTGCTATTGTTTACAGCAGAAAACCACATATTGATTAAATATATATATATAT
>RJWJ010037007.1:0-15764 GCA_004363605.1 Indri indri | reverse complement strand
GCAGGATGCCTCGCGCCCTCGGTAATCTCGCCCCTCCACAGCCGCCGATCTGCTCTCCGTCACCATCGGTGCGTCTGAATTTTCTAGAGATTTTTAAAAACGGAATCACACAGTATGTACCGGCTTTACCTGGCTGTTTCCACGCGGCGTAATTATTTTGAGATTCGTCTTTTATCATCTTCTTCCGAGTTGAATATTTTTTATGCTTCCATTCTTCTTTGTAGGTTTATTAGATTTAACTGTTTTGTCATTTTAGTGGTGGCATTAGGTTTACAGTGTACATCTTTGGCTCGACACAGGCTACCTTCAAGTTATACTGTATCACTTCACGTGGAGTGCGAGAACCTTGCAAGAGTTCATTCCATCTCTCCCTTCCTGGTCTCTGTGCTATTTCTGTCGTACATTTTAATTTTATACACATTATAAACTTCATACTACTTTATCATTTTTGTTGAAACAAGTCAGTCTTTAAAACTTTTTGTATTGAGATGAAATACACACAACATAAAATTAACAACTTTCAAGTCAACAATTAAGTGATGTTTAGTGCTGAGGAGCCGCCACCTCTATTTAGTTCCAGAATATTTTCATCACCCCAAAAGAAAGCCCCCTACCCATTGAGCAATTATTCCCCACTCCATGGCAACAGTCAATCTTCTTTCTGTTTCTATGGTTTTACTTATTCTGAATATTTCATATAAATAGAATCATAGAATGCGTGAACACCTGTGTCTGGCTTGCTCCCATGTTTTCAAAGTTTCATCCACTTGTTATATATGTCAGAACTTCATTCCTTTTTATGGATGAATAATATTCCATTGGATGTACGCTCAATCAATTTTAGAAAGACTTTTAAAAATAAAAATATATTTACCCACATAGCTACCATTCCCAGTGCTCATTTCTTTGTGCAGGTCTAAACTTCCATCTGGTATGGGAATCCTTCCTCCTTTAACATTTCTTGCAGTGTGAGTCTACTGGTGATGAAATCCTTCAGCACCATATGTCTGAAAAAGTTTATTTTGCCTTCATTCTTGAAAAATATTTTTTCTGGATATATAATTCTAGGTAACAGTTTTCCACCTCAGTACTTCAAAGACATTGCTCCATCTTCCTCTTACTTGCACTGTTTAAAATGAGAGGTCTGCTGTCAACCTGGTCTTTGTTTTGTAATGTACATAACATACCTTTTTCCTTTGGTTGCTTTTAAAATTTTCTCTTATCACTGGTTTGGAGCAATTTGATTATGATGTACCTTGTAATCGTTTTCTTCAAGTTTCTTATGTTTGGGATTCCCTGAGCTTCTTGAATTTGCAAGTTTATAGTTGTCATCAAATTTTGCAAAATTTCAGCAATTAATTCTTCTAATGTTGTTCTGTCCTCCTCTCTCCTTTCCTTCTGGAAATCAATTTCCCATCTATTAGGCCACTTGAAGTTGTCCCATAGCTCACTGGTGCTCTGTTAATATTTTTTCTCATTTTAGATCATTTCTATTGCTATATCTTCAAGTTAACTAACCCTTGTTTCTACAATATCTAATCTGCCATTAATTTCCGCACACGCATATATACCCAAATCAAACTTCTAGAGAAGAAATTATGGCTGATACACATGTATGTGTATATATGCACACACATATATATGTGTGTCTTTTTATATCTTCCATATCTCTATTTAAACTTTTTTGAATATATAGGGCACAGTTAATAATGACTGTTTTAATGCCATTCTCTGCTAATTCTAACATCTTTGTCATTTCTGGTTTGGTTTCAATTGATTGATATTTTCTCCTCAATAGGAATTATATCTTCCTGTTTGTTTCACACCTGGTAATTTTTAACTGGACTACGTTGGGTCCTGGGTATTGTTGTATTTCTGTAATGATTCTTGAGCTGCATTCTGGGATGCAGTTATGTTTTGGAAACAGGTTGATCTTTTCTGGTTCAGTTTTTAAGCTCTTTTAGGTGAGACCAGAGCAGAGTTTAGCTTAGGGCTCATCATTCCTGCTACTGAGACAAAAACCTTTTTGAGAACTATATCTGACACCCTCTGAATTAGGAAGTTTTCCAGTCTGGCTGGAGGAACTGTCATTCTCCCCAGCCCTGTGTGAGCACTAAGTACTCTTCCCTCTAAGCCTTCTGGTCCTTCCCTGGGCTGTGGCTGACTTCCTCACATGCATGTGCTCAGCAGGTCTCAGCTGAATACTTGGGGTTACCCAACAGGTATCTCCGGAGTTCTCTCTCTGCAGCCCTTTCTTTTCTGGTAATCTGGATGTAGCTGACTTAGTTTCCCCAAACTCTTAGTGTTGTCTCCTCCACTCAGGGCATCCAGCAAGCTCTGCCTGGTCCTTCTTGCTGCCCCTCAGCTCGGAAACCCTCCCAGAGCAGCAAGCTGGGGGGATCATGAGGCTCAACCCGTTTGTTTCCCATTTTAGGGGATCACTTTCTTTTTTTTCTTTTTTTCATTTTTCATTTTTTTTATTTCAGCATATTACGGGGGTACAAATGTTTAGGTTACGTATATTGCCCTTGCCCCCCCCCCGCCCCGTCAGAGCTTCAAGCATGTCCATCCCCCAGACAGTGTGCACTGCATCCATTAGATGTGTATATACCCATCCCCTCCTCCCCTTTCCCATCTGCCCGACACTCGATGAATGTTACTGCTATATGTGCACTTAGGGGATCACTTTTGACTGCTGTTCAGTGTCCAGAAAACTATCGTTCACATATTTTGTTCTTTTGTCTTGTTTTGTTTTAGGTGAGGGGTAATTCCAATCCTTTTTATTCTGTCTTGGTCAGAAGCAGAAGTCCCTCATAGGGTTATTCTCATTATTACATAATCTAATACTTTTAACTGCTTAGAACAGTGCCTGACAAGTTGAAGTGTTTAATACATGTTGGTGGTTGTCATTGCTGTTGGTGGTGGTATTAATCACATTATTACTCAAGGTAGAAAATGGTGGGTGCCACGATGGAGGTCCATACACATGCTATTGCAGTTCAGAGGAAGGAGGAGGTAGAGGTATCAGGGACGGTTGTGAAGACACTGGCATTTGAACTGGACCTTGAAGGATCCAGGCATTTGGGAAGAGGAACAGCATGACTGGGGGCACGGAGGCAGGAGTTCCTACGGAGATTAGTCAGAGGCTGAATTAGACGAAGGCTGAAAGGGAAAATGGAGGATGAAGCTGAGGAGGTTGGCCAGAAACCACAATGCACAGCCCTGAACTGCCAGGGACAGGAAGGTGGACCTTCTCCTGAGACAGTGGGAAGGCTGAGCCAGCTGAGAGTCCCTGAACAGCAAACACCTGGGTGATGAGCAAGATGAGCCAGAGGCAGCTTAGATGTCTCCTCTACTGTGCACCTGCCATGAGCTCAGATTTCCACGTTCCCTCTCTGTGCTCTCAATCTTCCGCTCTTGGGTGGGTGCTGGTCCAAGTGTCTGGTAAGACCTAGTCCCCTGCAGGCATTCAGGGTACAGTGTGGTAGCCACGAGGGACAGCTCAAGGTTTATTTATGAAAATCCATACCCAAAATATGGGCAAAGCATAAAGCCTTTTGCATGTACTGTAAGAACATAGACAGTGAAATTAAAAAAAAAAAAAAAAGGATTCTCCAAAATCCTTTTTTCTTCTTTGGAAAGCTTAGTTTGTCAGTTCCAGTGCTATGAGAATATGTCTTTAGAGAGGGTTTTAATCCTTTGTCTAGAAGAAATCCTGGGAAAGGAAAGATTTGCATTTCTATGAGGTATTAATGACAGGCTTCATTAAAAATTCAAGCCATCCAAAATAATAAAATTAATTTGCAAAACGATATGCTGCTAAATACTCTTAGTTTAAAGAGGAAGTTGAAACAACTTCCTTGTTTTCCCTGAGAGCCTGTAGATTGCAAAAGAGAAGTTTCCTCTGTGCACTGGGAGATGCTTTAAATGCATAATAAAATCGTCCCGTGTCAACCAGCAGAGAGTTATAGGGATTCTAAGGAGTTTAATAAATCACACCCCTTGCCCAAATTTGGAAACAAATATAACTAGATGCATGGGTGAGCCAGACAGATGTCAAATGTTGACTTTGATATTGATGAAAATTAGACTGGAGAATGTGGCTCAGATCTGAGTCCAATCCAATTCACCACTCCTGAAAATAGCAGGCCTCCCCACCAAATTCATCTTTTAACTAACAGAGCATGGGGGCTTCCTGCAGGTGGCTGGCTCCCAGAGAGGAGGGGACTAGTTGAGCCTGCCGTTCCCTCTTCCAAACGCCCTCCCTGGAGAAAAGTGGGCAAGGACTAGAAAGAGGCCAGGAGTGTCATTAGAGATGCCTTCTGCATTGAAAGAGAGGGGTTGAGAGAGGTCATATCCAAACGTTGGAAGGAGAAGGCTAACGAAATGCTGTTTAAACGTAAGTTGCATTTGAAGATTCCCATTCTAGTGGTGGGTCTTTTTACAAGCAGGTTGGTTTAACCTGAGTTCTGCTGGATGAGTTCAAGATGCACAGAGGAAGTAACAAGATGGAAAGCATTTAAGACTCTCTCTCTCCCATTGTGCATCAGGAGGAAAGTGGACTTAGTAAAGGTTCGTTGTGTAACCACAGTTCATTGCTGGATGAGATACTATTTTACTAAATAAACATCATTAGTGATTAAATTTGACAGATAGGAAAATTAATTTCTATGCCTGGAAAGATACTACCAGCCACCCCCATCATCTACATTACCAAAGTGCAAATGTCTCAAACAAATGAGGGGCCCTACCTCACACCACTCAGCACAGTTTTGTTTTGTTGTGTTTTGCTTAAGGTTGGTCTGTTCTCTCTTACATACAAGCTTACCACTGAGCTAGCTGTGTGACCTGGGCAAGTTGCTTAACCTCTCTGAGTCTCAGTTTTGTCAGAGAAAAGGAAATAGTGTCTCGCACCTAGTGAGCACCTGATAAACAATACCTGCCATTATTATTACCACCTTATTATTATTATCATTATTATTAGTTAAATAAGATCTCTTTTAAGTTACACAATAAAGGTAAAAATAATAGTTTGCAATATTAATTTTTTCCTCTCCTTTAAAAAGTTTTCTTCGTTTCTAATTATAAAATACATGCATGGTGCAAAGAAATCTTAGCAACGGAGATTCCTAGTGGAAGACTGTGAATGTATAAGATGCATCTATTGTTTTCTTTCAGGCAGACGGGAAAGAAAATGAGAGAGGAAAGGACAGTGGCGAGGTTTCAAAAGCCAGATGCTTAGATACTGGATGTACTGATGACTGACTGGGAAAGAATTCAACAGACCCTCCAAAGCAGCCATGGAGTGACAGAGAAGCAACACAGTGTGCACGGCGGAATCCTCCCCGAGTCTCAGCAAAGGTAGTCGTCTAGACAGTCATTCAGCCACAGCTAGCCGTGGGTTGAAAGGTAAAGCTAAAAGGTGTCTCACTGAGAAACAGACCCCAGAATTCCCCCCACCCAGCCTCCTCCCAGCGGACAACTGGAGACTGAGTCTCTGGAAGAGTCTCTGCACCCGGGAGAGGAAACCAGGCACATATGAGAATAGAGGGCTCTCCTCCCCCATCTGGCCCGGCAAGCGTTGGCAGCTAGGACAGTACCATCGAGGCAGGACACTGGAGTGGGCTTCTCTGGGGGATCTAAAGAAATTCACATTGGAGATTCCCCCAACAGACTGGCCCAGCCCATCACCAGAGTGAAGGCCACTGTCTACAAGCCCCAGACACAGGCTCGGACTCTCCACACAGCTTCTTCTTACTTGACTCTCAGTGTAAGCTGACCACATACCTGCGACAGCCTCTAATGAGCACAGAGGCCAGTGAATATGCAGTGAATGTTACTTTCACTTTCAATTTTACTTTTCAAACTTTTGAGCGCATTCTTTTAAAGAATCAAACAGTGAATATTCACAGAGGTCAGTGAATATTAAAAAGTCAACAACATTCTCAGAGAGAGATAGAAAATTATAGCAGCCTCAAAACAATAAGAGAATGTTCTTTCTTTAGGAAGAGAGCATTCGGGGCTGAGGAGCTCTTGAAAAATTAGTTGAAAGAATAAATGAAAAACTCAATTAAAGGTCTGGAAGATAAAAATCAGGATATCTCCCAGCTATTAAAGCAAAAGGACAAAGAAAACAGTAAATTAGAACAAAGAGAACTAACAGACAGGAAGTCAACACCTGAATACGAGTTCTAGAAAGAGAGTTTAGAGAAAAGGGGAGGAAGTCATCAACATAATTCCCCAGAATTCTAAGATTGGTCAGGCTTGCAAAATTTCAGGCTTGCAAAATTCCAAGCTATCAAGTCCCCAGAGTGTCCTTTCCCAGGAAACCAAGAGAAGAGGCGTTTCATTAAAACAAGGAACGAATCAGGAGAGAGGAGGAAGAAGGGCATTTGCAGCAAGACCTCAAGAAGTTGTGCACGAGGCACAGGGCGCAGCACCTGGCGGCGCACTCCAGATGCGCAAAGAGAGACGTCCTCAGGAAGGCGGAACGAACAGAAGACATCACGGCGTGTGAGTGTCCCGAGAGTGTTTGGCAAACAATCAAGAAGCAGACTGAGTTGATGATAACTACGTAGGGAAGTAACCAAAACAGAAACCAAAGGACAATATTAACTGCAGGAAAAAAACAAAAAGTTATACAGGAAAGAAAAAGGCTTCTAGTGTACTATATGATGCAGCAGTTGTGAACACCATGTAAGTAGTCATAATAACAGAAACCGTAAATGCTAACCTAACTGTGTTGCATGGTGAGGGAAGGGCTCAGGTGTGGTGCAGACTGAGAGAAGACAGACAGCAAATCTTCACCTTTCACAGAGAAAATGAAATAGACAATCCAAAAGTAAAGAAATCAGGAAATAGCAAGACAAGCATGCTACTTAGAGTTATGGAGGTAAACACCAAAAGATCAAGCTACAAAGTTAAAAGTTGTTAATTCTAACCTGTTGAAAATGTGTGTGTGTGTGTGGCTGGGGAAGCTGCTCTTTTTTCAGCACCAGTCTTGTAGTATTATTTGACTCTTTAAAAGAATGCATGCAAAAGTTTGAAAGGCAAAATTGAAAGTACAAGTAAAATGAAAAGTAAAATTTTTAAATGGATTATGAAGAGACATAGAAAAAAGTTCCCACATTCAAACCATCCAGAGACAGCCATGGCAACATTTTGGTATGCAGAAGTAGGTAGAGGTGGAATAGAAGATAAGAAAGGTAGGCAGAAGTCTGACTGTGAGGCCTTGAATGCCAAGCTCAGGAGTCTGGATTTTGTTTGGGGGCAGTGAGAAGCTACAGAACTTCTTTCAAAATGGTGCTTTAGGAAGATGAATTTGACAGAGGCTGCTTCAAGGGATAAGACAAGGGCAAAGGCAGACTTGAGAAGAACCTTCTGGAAGCTTTCCCAATCTTTGTGGTTGGATAGATTTTCCCTCCCTTCCTAAAATGGATTCCCTTTCAACATGCCTTCTTTTCCAAGCTTTATAAGGACTGGAGCCACCAGTTTCCTCTCCACTCAGGCCATCTGAGAACAAGCACATCATCGTCACGCTTAGACCCCAGCACCTCTGGAGTCCCAGGAGTGTGGGGCCATTCCTGACAGCAGCAGCCACCTCTGCATAACTGCCCAGGCGGCCGCGTGAACACTACAGGACACACAGGCGACTGTGGTGCCGGAGCTCCTCTTCCCAGCGGAGGGACTGTTAATGACCTGTGCATGCCCGGCACATGGCGAGGTCCAGAAACGGTGACTAACGTATGGGGGAGGGACGCGTGGTGGATGTGCCACCCCTATGAAAGGCAACATCGTTAAAATAAGACCAGACATTAAGGGTGAAGAGGAAATGTGGTCCCTAAAGCATATTTGTGAGAAATCGGCATATGTGCCATTCGAGAGCAGCAGGAGAAGTGCACCAACGGTGAGCCAAAATGTTTTCATTTCCGGATCCGCCACGCAGATCTGCCGATAAGAACGCAGGGATGGAAATAGAGAGACCTGTGCGTGGGTTCTGCTCTTCCACATGCCAGCTACGAGACTTGGGAAGCTTCTCAATCTCTCTGAGCCTCAGTATTCTCATCTGTGAAATGGAGACAGTAACAGTTGCTCTGCCGGACTCTCTGCAGAGGGCTACAGGGTACAAGCAGAGGGTCCAGGATTGTCTGAAATCTTAAGGGGTCAAAAACAACTCAGGTGTCCATTAATTGAGGGTTGGTTCAATCACTGAAAGTTCGCACACACTGTGAAATGCTACCCTGCTGTAAAAGCAACGAGGGAACTCTCGTGTATTGACGTGGAAAAGCTTCAAGTCTCAGTGCTAAGTAGAAAGAAGAAATGGACGGATGATAGAGAGATGACAGACAGATATACAGTTGATTCCGGAACCACACAGGTTTGAACTGCACTGGTCTGCTTATATGTGGATTTTTTTCAATAAAAGGTACTCCGACGTTAAGTGAAGTCAGCCAGGAACAGAAAGACAAATGTCGCACGTTCTCGCTCACATGTGGGAGCAAAAAGAATGGATATCATGGAGGTAGAAAGCAGAATGAGAGTTGCGAGAGGTGGGGAAGGGAGCTGAGGGGGGAAAGTTCATGGATGCGAACCTACAGGTAGACAGAAGCAATGCGATCTAACGTCTGACAGCACAGGAGGGTGACCGCAGTTAGCCATGTATTTTATATTTCAAAATAACTAGAAGGAAGGACTTAAATGTTCCCATCACAGAGAAATGATAAACACACAGGCGACGGATGCCCTGAACACCCTCGCTTGATCCTCACGCGTCCTATGCATGTAGCAAAATATTACATGTACCCCACAAATACGTGCAAATATTATATATCAATAAAACAATTTTTTTAAAGTTACATGAGGCATGCCTGCCTGTCTTGCCTCCCCTTCCCGCTCCTCCGCCCCTGCCCCTCCTGAGACGGCAGGACTAACCCTCCTCTTCCTCCTCCTCAGCCCACTCGGCATGAGGGTGAAGACCTCTATGCTCATCCACTTCCACTGCATGAATAGAAAGTACGTTTTCTCTTCCTTACGGTTTTCTTAACAACATTTTCTTTTCCCTAGCTTACTTAATTGAAAAAACACAGTATATAATATCTGTAACATATAAAATACGTGCTACTCAACTGTTTATGTTATCAGTATGGCTTCTGGTCAACAGTAGGCTGTTAGTCTCGGTTTTGGGGGAGTCAAAAGTTACATGCAGATTTTTGACTGCAGGGGGTCTGGGCCCCTAAGCCCACATGTTGTTCAAGGGTCAACTGTACAGATGGATGGTGGAAAGACGGAGGACAGACAGATGATACACAGATGGAAAAATACATACACAGATGACAGAAAGACAGACGTGGACAGACAGATCTACTTCCAATTACTGGAAAGTAAACACCAAGCTGCATACCTGTGCTGTGTCTCTAATGAGCTTTGCGGACTGGCTTAGACCCTGAGGAGAGAGAAAGAAGACACTTTCCCCGTCCTGGTCAAGAATGCAGCAAAAGAGAGCCTGGCCAGGGCCATTTGCGGGACAGCCTTCCAGGCCCCCAGATCCGACAGGCTGCCCCTGCCGGGGAGATTATCCTGAGGTCGGGCAGGTGACCAGGATGTCCCTTGCCAACTAGACATTGCGCTTTGAGCAGACCTCCTCCCTGCCCACTCAGGACGCAGCACCTACAGCGGAGGGACATGGACCACGCCCCCAGAGGAGCCTTACCCTTGCTGTGTGTGCGACCCTTCTGTGCCACCAGGGCCTTTCGGGTCACAGAAGACAACTGTTTCCTGAGCACACGCTTACAGGCAGAAGGGAGAGACGAGGTCCAACTGAGATGAGGCCTGTACCTGCTAAAGCCAGCCTCAGCAGAGGTCAGGAGAGGAGGACTGACCAACAGAGACCTCCCCACAGGGCTACAAATGAACTTACCCCTGCCCAACAAATATTCACTTTGTAGGTGACCCAATCTTGTCAATTTTATTCCCAAACATCGGAGCTGCTCGCTGCAGTGGTCCTGGCCTCTCGTGACCTGGCTCCTACCCACCTCCTAACGCTCCCTTCTCCATACTCAGCAGAAAATATCGGTCCTTTTGAGGACAAATGAACTATCTTTTAAAACGGACCTAGTATAAAGCCACAAGACAAGCCTCAACAAATCCCAAGGAATCATGATACATACTTTGATCTCTAACTAAAATGCAGTGAAATTAGGAAGGAATAATAAGAGGATAGGTTAAACTTTTCCACTGCGGCCGTGAGGAGTGACAGGGAACACATTTACTCCCCGACCTCAAACAATGCGAGAAACAGATAAAGCACACGCTGCATCCTTCCCAGACGCGGGGAAGCAGGCGGCACAGGAGGATGCCTGAGAGAAGGAAAACACGCAGGTGAGCGCCCCACGGTGGCCCCAGCTTGCTACCTGGATGCAGTTCCTAGCGGCAACATAGGGAGTGAGAACACAGGTGGAGCCCGGCAGGCTCTCCAGGTTAAGAAAACAAAAATCAGAATTTTGAAGGCCATTGTGTCTATAATTTGTAGGGCACAGTCCCAAAGAGAAGGGAGCGGCGCAAACAGGAGAGAGAGAGAGTTCCAGAGACGCACACGGGTGTCCTCAAGTCTTTGGCTGACTACTCTGCATGACTGGAAAAAACAAACAAACAAACCAACGACAAGATGCCAGGGAAAGAACGCCAGGAGGCTGTGGGCAGAACACCTGCTGGGGCTCACGCCGCGCTGGCCAGAGCGAAAGCGCCACGGCATGCACAAGGCATCGGGCAGAGTCCTCGTCAGGGCGTCGCCTCCGGAGTGGGAATCCATTAGTCTGGCTTACAGGCAGCTCTTGATCCCACCTAACAAAGCTTGAAAGCAAGTCTTGAGAGGATAAAATGAATCCCAGGCAACTGAACACGTGTCGGAGCCGCAGCCCTGCAACAGAGAACAGCACGGAGGCCAGTGCGCAACGCGGAGAAGTCACAGCGCCCAGGTCCGCCACAGAAATCACGCGCGACCAAGCCGGAAAACAGGGCCCGTAAGCCAGAGAAAACCAATCAACAGCTGTGAGATGACAGAACAAGCAAAGATCCTGAAACAACAAAAATAAAAAGAAATAAGGGTAACAATCAGAAGGTTACCAAGCTGTAATTATTTGTTGACATTATGACTATACCAAAAAAAAAAAAAAGTCAACAGCATCAAAAAATAAATCTTCAGAACCATCCTAATAGGTAGGTGCTTCTGTTATCCACACTTGAAAGACAAGTGCACTAAGGCACAGAAAGGTTAAGTAACTTCTCAAGGCCACACAGAGAGAAAGTGGCAGAGCTCGGACTCAAGCCTGGAAAGACTTATAAAAATGAATGATGTTTCTTTATACCAGTATTGAATAATATCAAAAATATAATTGAAAATAGATTATCACTCGCAATTGCAATCAACCCACGATGTGTCTGGGAATCACCACACAGAGCACACAACACCTCTGTACAGGGTCCCCACGGCACTCACCTCCCAGGCTGGGAGTGAAAGGGAAGGCTCCCGGGAGGGCACACAGGGGTGACAGGGGAAATGGGACTGTCCCAAGCAAACTGAGATGCATGGTCGCCCTACTCAGGAAAACAAACCTTAAAATCTCATTAAAGATGTTTTAAAAAGCTCCAAATAAAATAGGAAACATTCCATCTTTAGGGTTTGGATGACAACGGCCGAATTAATCTGTAAGTTTAATGCAATCACAGTAAGATTTATTCAGAGACCTGATTAACTTATTCTAACACTTACATGCCCTTCAAAGTTTCCCAGGTTTGCAATCACACCTCTGCGAGTCTGACAGGGGAACTGGACATCTGCGGCTGGGTGTCCCATCTCGGATCTGCCCACTTTGGCCCGTGGGACAGCCGCCTGTAGCCAGAGCTGACACCTCCCTCCATTAACCTGCCCGTGGCAGAGAGGGAGTGGGCAGCCAGCAGCTCACGTCTGTCTGTCCACCCGGCTCTTTTCCTCCCTGTGTCAACTCTTTGTGAACTAGTCACACCGCCACCACTCGAGACGGAGCTACGGAGCAGTCAGGTGGATTTGCCACCTGAACGCAGGATGCAAACTTCTCAGTGCTTGACGGACAAACTGACTGCTCAGCTAGACCGCAAACATCTCAAGAGCAGGAACCTAGCACAGTGCCTGGCCGGGGAAGACACTGCACAGAACATTCCTTAAAGGAGGAAGTGGAAAGAGAACAAGGGAAAGGGGAAGGCTCAGAAGGGCAAGGAAAAGAAAAACAGGGAGAAAGGGGAGGGGGCAGGAAGCAGGCGGGAGAGCCCACAAGAGGCGTCCTGGGAGATAAAGCTTCGAGGTAACAGCCCCACAGTCATGGCACAGGGCGTGAATGGAGGCAGAACACCAGCTCTCCCGCTCACTGATGCCGTGGCCTCCGGCAGCTCTCCCGCCTCTCCGGACCTCTTTAAGCATCCAGACAAGGTACACATCCACCTGGGGTTGCAGGATGAAGTGGACATATGCAGCAGATTCTGGTAAAGAAGTGGGTCCCCCAGCAGGTGCTCCCAGCAGGCTCTGCAGCCACCAAGCTCCCCTGGGGACACTACACTGCCTGCTGGGCTGGGCCCTGCAGTGGGCCTTGGCGCAGCTGCCAGCAAGATCCGGCTTCCCCTTTATAGCTGCATCCGCTTATCACTTTGGGGAACCTCCTGCTCTTGAAACATGATTGTAATGGTTTTTTGTTTGTTCATCTGTTTTAGAGAGAAGGTCTTGCTCTGTTGCCCAGGTGTGCAGTAGTGTGATCATAGCTCACTGAAGTCTCAAACTCCCAGGCTCCATCGATCCTCCTGCCTCAGCCTCCCGAGTAGCTGGGACTACAGGCATGCGCCACCACGCCTGGCTAATTTTTTTTTTTTTTTAGAGACAGGGTCTTGCTATGCTGTCCAGGTGGTCTCAAACGCCTGATCTCAACTGCTCCTCCTGCTTTGGGCTCCCAAAGTGCGGGTGTTACAGGCATGAGCCACTGTGCCCAGCCTGTAATGGTTAATTGTATGTGCCAACTTGACTGGGTTAAGGAATGTCCGGATAGAAGATGGCAGAACATTATTTCTGGGTATGTCTGTGAGGGTGTTTCTGGAAGAGACCAGCATTTGAATCAGCAGACTGAGTAAAGCAGGTCACCCTCACCTACATGGGCACCACCCAATCCCTGAGGGCCCGAATGGAACCAGTAGGCAGAGGAAGTGAACTCCCTCCCTTTCCCTGAGCTGGGACACCTGCTGGCTCCTGCCTGCGGATGCTGGGGCTCCTGGTCTTCTGGCCTTCTCTTCCCTGCACTTCACACCAGTGGCCCCTCCGGTTATCAGGCCTCTGGCCTCAGATTGGGGGTTACACCATCAGCTCCCCTAGTTCTCAGGCCTTCAGACTCAGACTGAATTATACCACCTGCTTTCGGGGTTCTCCAGCTTGCAGGTGGCAGACCGGGCTGTCTCAACCTCCATAATTGCAGGAACCAATTCCCATGATAAATCTCCTATCTTTCTGTCTGTTTGTCTGTCTATCTATCCTGTGTGTTCCGTTTCTCTGAAGAACCCTGATTAATACAATGATCAAGCCAATCTCAGGGGTAGGCATTCACACAGAGAGAGGGCTGTCATTTCCCTCTGCAATTACCCTGCCAATACAAAATCTGAGCAAGCGCACCAGAGTGCCAAAGATGTCACTGATCAATTTCAGGAGGCACATCAAAGCTGTTGACTCAAGAGTGCCTATTCTCTTGGCACTTGCCAGAATGAAATAAATGGCTGATTGTGAAGACGACTGTCACTAAAAGGTCACAGATGACAAATGCCTCTCATCTGCCTTTCCCTGCGAGGCATCGATTGTGACATAGCAGGGAGCTACTCCATTACCAGGAGAAGACTAGCATGCAGCCCGCTCCCAGGGTGGAAAGCACCTTCTTACCTGTTTGCCCCTCCACTGTGCCAGGCCTTGTGGCTAGTGTGCCACTTGTAACCAGTGGGTCATTACTGTCACAGTCCTCATTTCACAGACGTGGGACCAAGGCACGCTCACCCCAGACTGTGCAGTTATGGGAAATAACCACGCTGGTTCGGTAAGAACATTCCCTGACAACCCCGATCAGGGCACGTGGTCAGGAAGCTGCATGACAGTGATGAGGAACAGAGGGAGCTTTAGGCTCACGTGCTGGGTCTGCCCCGCCTGGCTACAGGAGTCCCGGCAAATTCACTCGCCTCTCTGAGACTCAATTTCCACATCTGCAAGAGGGACACTGATTGTTCCTACTTCTTGAGGAAGTTGGGCGGGTTAAAGCCCACACTGAATAAGACCCAGGCCAGTGAGGTGGCAAGAATGCGGTTTCTGAAGACCAGTCGTGACCCTGGAGTTACTTGACCTCCTTGTGCCTTAAATTCCTTCTCTCTAATATAGCGATGATAGCGGGTCTTCTCTTATGGGCTGTGCAAGGGACAGACGGAAAGCACTTAGCTCTCAATAAACCGTACTAGCATACATGTGGACGTATGTATACGTACACACATACATAGCTCACATATGGATGGCTCATACATATGCACACACACATACATATATACACCTACAGAATATGCACATATGTGTACATACACACATAGATAGGTGCCTGAAATGCCACCGGCACTCAAAAGCAAGCAAAGGAGGTAGGTACTATTCTTATTAAAATGCCATCACGTCTCATGAAGGGAAATCAGTTCTCAAATCAGTGCATAAGACAAAAGTGAAATCTAAATCACCCTTGGAAATGCCTTGGGGAGCAGCAATGCCCAGTTCTTCTGCCGGTATTGGAGCAGGTGGCCGCGTCTTCAGCCCAGGGCCAGGCGGAAGCTCTGGCTTGCGTGTGGGGCCATGTTGTAGGATAAAGGTCTGCCCCAAAAGTAAACCACAGATGTGAGCTCAGGGCAGGGAGAGGGTGCTGGGACCGGCCTGGGGAACCACAGAGCCCCCATCCCCCTCGCACCGCCCTCACTTGGAGGCCTCCACTGGACACGTGGGGTGGCCACTGGGCTCCCCTGCCAAGTTCAGCTGGTCTTTATTCTTGTACCCTGCTCATCTTGATCACTGTGTTATGTCTGTCTCCTCCTCACTTTCTTTTCTTTTTTTGCCTTGTGCCTTCTGTGGAAATTCCCTAGGTGTCTACAAATGTGTGGCAAGTAGACAGGACGGGTGAGCTGGGAAGATCCAGGATTCCCATCCAGACGGACATGGCTTTGCAGGTCACGACCCATTGGCTGGATGGCCCTGGACACATTGCGCAGCCCTCTGGTGACACTGCCCCGCATGTGTCAACCAGATGAGGTGACCCAGCACACAAGGATTCCCAGGGAAGGCTGTCTTCACCTATTTCACCTGCCTCTTCTCCTCGTCTGCCTTGTCCACACTACTGAAGAAGTGACAGCTCATCTCCAGCCAATTCCACGGGACAGGATGCCAGTGTGAAGCGGAAGACGCTGCACAGGGCGCCGAGGCAGCCTGGGCCTCATCCATGCTGGTGGTGACTCTGGGCTGGGAACTAACCTCCGTGAGCTGCGGGGCACCTCGACATGCCGCGCTTGCAGCCCTGTGGCGGCCTGGAGATCAATGCTCACGGAAAGCATCTTCGAGATGCCTGGTCTCCAATCGGAATGAGATAAACAGTTGCTGTGTCATGTTAATACTGATTATCTCATAAGCCCAGTTAATTATGAACAGAGCCCTATTTTATACGTTGTGACAAAAGCAGAGGCCTTGG
>RJWJ010037006.1:0-15767 GCA_004363605.1 Indri indri | reverse complement strand
AGATACTGCTGGTCCTGATGGGCCTGGGCGCAACCTAGCTGGCTGTGGCACACCCGGGGGGCACAGCTACACTGCCCCCCAGCAGGGACACGCAGGCACCTCAGGTAAGGCCAGATGAGAAAGCTAATGAAAGCAGGTAGAACACACCCACACGCCACAGAGGACAGCAAAGGGCAGGGGTGGAATTTGAAGTTAATTTGCTAATTCTGGGATCACATTTTGACATAGGCACCTGTGTCATCTAAGACCTTTAGAATGTGCTAGCAGAAAATGCTAAGAATCAATTTGTAAATAAGCCAAAAGAAGTAGATTTCTTACGCTTAAACCTGGGTGAGTGGAGACAATTTATTATCAAATTAACCTTAAAGGAGCCTAGAAGCTTCTCAAAAGCTGCTCAGACCTTCAACAAGACTGCATCCCATCGCTGAGATAACTGCAACGACACGTAACCCATTCAGCATGAATTTTTCCCAGAAGAATGGTCTCAGTCACCTCTCCATGCCTGCCCCCAAAACTGTGCTACTTCTTTAAGGACAGACAATGTAACTGGCCATCAGATATATAGGAAGTAATTTTTAGCATAAACAGCACACTTCGTGCTGGCCATATCTCTCACGTAATAATGGCGCTGTGCTTGAATCCGCAGGACGTATCTGCAACAACGTGTCACTGCAGGTGTTGCTGAACATGGGACAGTAAAATCACGTGGAGTGCAGGGCTCTGGACTTATTAGTAGTCTCCAGTTCCTCATTTTCAGTAACCCACTTCTACCGAACACTTCATAAACACGAGTGATGTTTTACTCCCTGTAAAGAATCAGTCGATCATAATTTAAGGACCCACTTTTAAAAACGAGAGAAAGGTAAGACACGAAGTGTTTGGTCAAGAGCTCTGTCTGCCTCCGCGTTGCAGTCTGAGGCTTGGGTGCCTATCATATGATTGCGTTCACCTCGTGTTAAAATAAACTTTGCCATCGGACTTCTGAAATGATACCTTTAAAGACTAAATGCCTTAGAAAAATTTAAAATCCACGGCCCCTGGTCCTCTCTCGGGTTTGTTGTTGCTCCAGATGTCCCGGTGCGCGGTTGGTTCCTGCGGGGCCTGGGCTGCCGGCCTCCTCCTCTGCTCCCGGGATCTCTGTCTCTGGCGTGCATGGCTCCGCTTGTCCCCCAGCGCACTGGTTCCCCGAGGATCTCCCCCTGGTGCGGTCGCCCCCAACCCCCTGCTGGTCCCGGGTTGCTCCGGCTCAGCAGCCGCAGGCTGGGGGTCCTTCTCTCTCTGCCAGCCGCCAGCCCGCACCCCTGCCTGCCCCCAGCCCGCACCCCTGCCCCGCCAGCCCGCACCCCTGCCCCGCCAGCTCGGAGCCGCGGCCCCTCCCCGGCACGCATTCTGAGCGTGCCGCACAGATCCACCCCCTCGGTAATTGCTTCGGTCTTATTTCACGTGCCAGGCGAGCGGGAACTTTCGGAAGCTTTGGGGAAGACTCAGGAACAGCCTGATCGTGGGAGACCTCGCAGGCTGGTGAGGATGCTCCTGGCTTCTCCCTTCCACGCAACCTGCCTTCTTCGCGGCGGCACTCAGGCCTCTCCCCCGCCCGTGAGAAGGCGCCGTCCCGCTCCCGCTCTGCGTCCTGCCTGCCCCCGTCCTCCGCAGGCCCTCGCGGCCTTAACCCTGAAGTTTGAAACCCTCGTCGCATCACGAGTAGATGAACTCTTACATTTCGGCGTGAACCTTTAGGTTTAAACAGCACTGAAGAGAGCGATGACTCGCAAATGAGCGTGTTCGCAGCAGAGGCCGCCTGGGGAGCTCGGCAGAAATCAGTGGGGGCCACGTGGGTTGCTGTGGGTGGCGCAGAGGAGGCGGCCGTCCCTCCCCGAAGCTGCTTCAATGTGACTTTTTGCATTTTGTACTTCCTGGCATTTAAAAAATTAAATATGTCAAATTTTTTTACACAAATAAAATATATCTTGTTTCCCCATTATATAGATAAAACATATGTTACCATTTTTTTAAAAAAAAAGTACAGAAAACAGGCAGAAGAGAAAAAAAAATCAGGACTATTTTCACCCACAGATGAGCACCTTGTTACTTCTTTTCCCAGTCTTTGAAGGTTAGATCTCCAAAAAATCAGAATACGAATTTTTATATACAGCATGAATTTAATCATTTTTTATCAAAGGTTGTGTGTCTTTTCTTTTTAAATGAATATCAGAATTTTCTTACATCATAAACTTTGTTTGTATAAACGTCGTTTGCAGTGGCCTCATGTCTTTCCACTAGGCAGACATGCTAAATTTATGGATCCATTCCCCAGTGGTGGAACAGTTAGGCTGATTCCAAACTTCTGCTTTTGTTAATAATTCTGCAATCAATATATTTGGACATAAACATTTTTCTGAATTTCATATTATTTCCATAGGACGATTTCCCAGAAATGAAATTGTAGGGTCAAAGGGAAAAAATAATGATCTAAATAAGTCTAAAGATATATCCAGCCCAGATGCTTTTGAAAAGGATGTACATATATATGTATATATACACATACACACTCATATATATACACACACACACACGTATATATCTATAGTCCCAAGAGCCTTGTAGGAAAGACTATGACTTAATTTCCTTTTGTATCTGAAAATTTTTTCCCTAACCTTCTGTGTTAGGCGTGTTTCTTTCTCATTGCCACACCTTTTCGAGAGGTTAGCTAATGGTTTATTTTCACCATCTAGATGCCAAAGAACCACATTTTATGGGAATTTTTTCACTTTTTAAAGTAATTTCAAACACGAAGTTTGCAAGAATAGTACAAAGAGCCCTCCCATATCCTGTTCCCAAAGTCCCTGTTGGAGTTTCTCCTTGTGCAGGGCCTGTAGGGCCGTGCACATTAGGCCCCGCCAAGCTCACACAGTTCTGTGGCCTTTGACCTTCACGCTTGACGATTCCAAAGATTACAGGCCATTTTGTAGCGTATACTTCATCGTGTGTTTCTCTGTTGTTTTGTAGACCCCTGTTTTATGTTTTTGCAGGATACCACAGGAGTGGAGCTGTGTTCTTGTCACTGTTGTGTAGGTGGTAATTTGTGCCATTTCTGGTGGTGGTCCCTTGGGGTCACCTGGTTGACCTGCTAGATCTCTCCTCTGCAAAATTACCCCATCATTTCATGAATGAGCGTGATGAGAGGAGATATTTTGGGACTGTGTAAGACACCATCCTTAGCCCACTTTTACCCACTAGTTTTAGCATCCGTTGATGTTTCTTGCCCACGTGCATTATTACTATGGTGTTTGCCAAATGGTGACTTTCTACCTGCGTAATTTCTTCTACAGCCATCAGATGGTATTCCACTGCAAGGAACGATTTTCTCCTTATTTATTTACTTGTCTGTTTATGTCAATGTATCACTATTTTATTCCATGAGTTATAATCCTATGTCTTTATTTTATTCCATAGGTTATAATCTATTACTATGATTATTTATTTTGCTGCTCGAAATCCCAGATTTAGCCCTTACGAGCCCTTTTAGTTGCTCCTTTGGTCTTTAGACGTGCTCTCTTCATTCTGTGAGCTCTTCTTTATTTTCTGGCACTAATAGATGTTCCAGAAAAACTGTGTTCTATTCTCAACATAACTGCCATTTCTCCAAGAAGGCTAGGTTTCTTTTAGCAAAGAATGCTATTCAGAAACCCAGACCTGGCGCTCGGTGTGCTCACTGCTCCTGCGTGTTGCTACTCCCAGCCCTCTCCGTGGGCGGGACCAGGAAACGTGAGCGTGTGCATGCAGGTATACATGGTCACATGTGTTTTCGTCCGTACCCGTCCATGAACTCCAATACCTTCAATTTCAGCCAACCTCAAGGTTTACTCTAACTTCCTCCTTTGTATAAGGATTTCTCTCTTTTCATACTGTGAAAACCTGTCTCCCATCCTCCTTAATGTATTTTCTTATTTACTCAGTCCTCTCTATTGCAGCTAATTTCTTGACCTTGCCTGCCTGCTGGCCCTGCTAGATTAACCCCAACTGGCGCTGGCTGCCTTACCACCAGGAAGGAAAGAAGAAAGATGAAAGAAGGTGGGTGGGAGGGAGCAAGGGGCGAGGAGGGGAAGGGGAAAGAAAGAGGGAGGTAGGAGAGGAAGGCAGACTATAGTGAATTTTATTTTATTTTATTTTAAGTCAGGGTCTTACTCTGTCACCCAGGAGTGCAGTGGCACAATCATAGCTCATTGTGATCCTCCTGCCTCAAGTGATCCTCCTGCCTCAGCCTCCAAAGCAGCTGGGACTATAGATAGCGTGCTCCACCACAACCAGCTAATTTTTTAATTTTAATTTTGTAGAGACAGAGACTCGCTATGTTGCCCAGGCTGGTCTCAAACTCCTGTCCTCCAGTGATCTTCCCAACTTGGCCTCCCACAGTGCTGGATTACAGCCATGGGCCACCAAGAAATGAATTTTAAATGTGCCAGCCAAGTTCACGCACCAGTGCCTTTGATTCAAATGTTAGTTTGCTGTTTGTCTGTAAGCTGCTTTAGTGTCTTCACGTATCTGATTTGCAAATATATTAGCAATATCAAAGATATTTGATATTAAGATAAATGTATCTTTAAGAGCATGTGACTGAGAATATATTAATCTCCTGTTCTTATTGCAACAGAAAGGTAGCAAGCATAGTGGTGGACAGTGTATGCCTTGGAGCCCGGTCATCTAGATTCAGACCCCTGAACTGCTACTTACAAGCCGTGTGACTCTGGGTAAGTCACTTCACCTCCCTGTGCCACCATTCCTTTAGTCGTCAAATGGGAATAATAATTGTACCTATCTCACTAGCTTATCATGAATATTAAATTAGTTACTACAGATAAAGCACTTAGAATAATGCCTAGCACACAGTAAGCACTTAATAAATGTTAGTTTTAGAGAGTGATTTTTGCTGATATTGGAAGATGGATGAATTATCACTCCCCGTCAGCATCAAACCAGGCTGAGTCTGGACAAGAGCTCAGGAGCAGCAGGGTTAAGGGTGGGTGAGACCGGCTTCCCCGGCCTCTGAGGCCGCCCCGCCATATCTTCGTTATGGCAGCTGTACCAAACTCATTTAACCACCTTCCTCCAGTGTGATTTTGGGCGACTCACTCAACATCTCTGAGCCCCAGAGACCTTATCTGTACAATGAAGAGTTTAGATTCTTCTGGCTCTCATATCTTATACCTCTGAGGACCTACCTCATGTAGCACATACCTACTTATATAACAGTAATCCCAGAAAAATAAGATAGTCACTGTCATGAGGATGAAGGCACCAAGAAGCCACGGAGTGCCTTGACTAACCACCTGCTATCTGATTCGCTAAACTGAGTGGCACACAGACGCCCTGGTGTAGCAAAAGGATTTAGCAACACGGTATAAGAATGCATTTTAGTAATTTGTTTTCTAAGTTCTAGTTCATAAAACTGTGATATTCTCATACTCATTATCGATACCCATTCTTTTATTTTTAGCTAGTGATTGCCTAGATTTATACGATACACATGTCTAGCAACCAGTTTTTATAGGATAGACATGTTAAGCACGGAAACGTCATGATGGGGGTGCTGTTTTGGGGCGCCGGGTGATGGGGCGTTTTGGGTGCTAGTTAGTGCTCATTCTAATCTCCTTGTTCTCTAAAGGAAATAGACACTAAACGGGAGCCATCTGGTAATGCACGCTGTACCTCTTAATTACAACGTTTTGAGTGGCACCTAAATAAATTTCATTTACAAGCACATGACTGCTTGTCAAAACTCTGTTGATAATTTTATTATTGTAATATACTTTCTTCCTTAATTATTTAGTTCCAGTAAAGTCAGGAATATTAATTTTTATGGAAATCACCTGCGCCAACAAACCTAAGCCACAAACCCGCTTTTATTTACATATACAGATTTAGAAATGCATGTTAATCTATCTACCCGGAAACCCACCGTAATGGATTCTATGGGCCATTCAAAACCTCTGCTCGTAACTCCTGCTCATCTCGACTTTTAAATGTAAAGTGGAGCCCAGCACTTCCTAATCATTTGCGAGTTTGCCAGAAAGTCCTTGGAGGTAGGACCTTGCTCTTCTGCTCGTCCTTGCGGTGATCCCTGGAGTCAGCTCACGGCCCTGGTCCTGGATCACGCGCCTCGGCGAGCTGGAGGCGTCCGTGAACCTCTCTGCTGACGGGGCGACTGCGTCGGTGGAGACGCATGTCCGCGTGAGTGTTCACACGGTTTCAGTAAGGAAAGCAGCGCTGGCTACAGCTTATCAGACGGCAGGTACATTTCCGTGAAGTGGCGTGATGGTGCAGATGCCCGCATCGGTTCCCGGCCTCTGACCGCTCCTGTTTATTCACAGGATTTGATTATAAAGAAGTACAAGTACTGCGGTCGGAGCCTGGCCTTGGGGGAATATTTATCTAGGCAATAAAATGCCACAAAATTAATACTGGGCCCTCCCCGGTGAGGTCTCCTGTCGGGGACGCCCGGGGCAGCCTCCGATAGCCGCTGCCTCTCCCACACCTGTGGCATCGGAGTCCAGGAAACTGCAGCGTGAATCCTGGCTCTGCCACGCCGGAGAGGTTTCTCGCCCTCTCCACAGCCCTGTGCTGCAGAAGCTCAGTGGAGTGGGGCCCATCTGTGTGCAAACTGGAGCGTGTCTTAAGGGCCCCCCTAGAAGCCAGAGCTGTAAACACGTGTGTGCACACACACAGAGCACGCGTGCACACTCATGCAGTTCTCTGCGGCAGGCGCCCACCAGGAAAAGGCTTGGAGCTGCCTGCCCCCCGCCCCCGCCCCTTCACCCTCTGTGGTTCCGGGTCCCTCCAGTGCTGAGGCTGGTGGGAGAAGCAAGGAACACAAGGGGCATGAAGTGGGCCGGGGGACGGTGGGGGGTCCCAGCGCAGCAGGTGGGGCCTTGCCCATTGCCCTGTGTGCCACCACCCCCCAGGCCGTTGGGGTAAAACCGCCTGTCGTGCCCTTGCCTTGCCTGCCGTCCAGGACGAGGCTGCTGTCTGGGGCTGCGCGAGGAGCAGAGTGAGCTCATGGGAGGTTCGGCCCGGTGGGAGCACGCACGGGATCGTGCTGTCTTGCTGGGTGGCTTCCGGAGGCCATGAGACCCCTGGTCTATCCCAGTGGCTCCCAGCGGGCAGGGTGCCCGGGCACTGCTGCCCAGAGGTCGCAGAGCAATCAGAGCGCTGCCTCTCCATAGCCAGCTCACCCAGCGCAGGGCTTTGCCTCCAAGATTAAAGGCAAATTCCTACTTTCAAAATAAAGCCAAGCTGTGGTTTGCACCTTTTGACACTTATTAACTTAGGTCATTAAAAAGGAGGCTAATTAAAAACGAAGTGAAACAAAAGAGTCATTTGTTGAGTGTAAAGCCAGCTCTTCCTGCGCGCAGCCCTGGGGATGGAGCACCCAGCCCTCCGCCTGCCGGCTCAGAGCCTGCCCTGCTGCGGCCGAGGCCCCCTCTTTACGCGTCTCGTAGAGGAGAGAAATCACTGTCCCCAAAATCAACTGAAGCTGCAATTCACAGCCCTGGAAATTTTGGTTTCCTCATTGTCCTTGGAGACTTTTACCGGCTGCAGTTAGAATAAGTAAAGTTCGATAAATGCTTAGTACTTCATGAAGACATTTCCGAGCAAACCCGTTCCCACTAAGCGACACTTCGCAGCCACTGGTGAAGGTCGCATGGTCTTGCTTTGCAAGCACAGCCCTGTCCCGCAAAGGGGCCAGAGGGGCAGACTTGCCTTTCATGATAAGAAAAACAAAACTTAAAATAATTGTCTTGTGATGAAGCAATTCTTCTGTCCCAGGGAAAGGGTGATTTCGCCAAGGCGCTATGAGCACGGTGCTTTCTGACCGGGCTTGGCAGTTCAGTTGTTTTCGGGAGACAGGGAGAGATGGCATTTCAGGGGACTCTTGGAATTCCTGAAGTCCTCCCAGTTTGGCATCCCCAGGAATCACATATCCTGCGATACCTGCCGCATTGCTAGTAGTCGCCGTGCGGGGGTAGCCCCTGGCCCTGCCTCACTCCCCCAGGCCCTGAGATGAGGATGGCTTCAATCTGGCCTCTCCTTTGCATTCCTGGCACCTCTGTGGCAAGCGCTGCCTGGCTTTGGGAGGGTTCCAGGGCCTGGCTGGTCTCTCCCCACTCCCCAGTTTGGAGGTGTGTTTGACAGCAGTTTCGAGGCTCTAGGAAAGCCACCTATTGGTCCAGAGAGAAGAGCCACACTCGGGCCTTTTCTAATTGTCCCTGGATCTAGCAGGGGAGGAAAGGCTATGGGCGGTTACCAGTAGAGACTCCCTGGGAAATACAATATTCAGATGCCATTAAGAAACCCATTCGAAGCCTGTGCCATTACATTAAAAATAAACCAGTGGCAACCTAGCAGTGCCAGAGAGCAACGCGGCAGGATGGGGACGGGCCAGAAAGGACCCAGACCTGGCCAGAGAAGGAGGAGCGGCCCTCGGCCAGGGGCCTGGGAGGCCTGCGTGCCGGTGTCCCTAGCTCTGGGTTCCCGGACAGCTTGGGAGGGGCAGGAGAGAGCAGCAGAGCCGTCTTGCAGCCCGCAGCTCGAGACCTAGACCCTGAGAGCACTGTGCGCTTGGAGGAAAGAGTTAACGTTGGCTACAAACAAAGCAACTGTTGCTGGTGACTTTCACTTTGTGCTGGAATCTGGCGACCACCACAGTATCCTGCAGGAAGCAACCACGTCCAACAAATCATTTTTGGGTTCCGGAACATAATTAACACATCAGGTCAGGCTCGGTCCTGCCAGGGGCATGTTTACGACATTATTGCTTCCCAGACAGTGTAAGCCCGTTCAGGAGAAGGGCTTCGATGACTTCCTTGCCAAAGTAGCCTCTTTAAGCTGCAGCACTTTATACCTGTTCGTGAATATTCATGTCAATGGCAAATAATAACAGTATTGTTGTTGTTGAAATCTTTAGGGAGAGGCGCTGCCAGCAAGCTATGATTTAAGGAAGACTCACCCGCCGCCCTTCCTCCATGACAGGGTTCTGGAAAGCCTCGCAGACGTAGAGGCCACATTTTGTTTTCTCTGCGTGTGTGTTTTCTCTAAAGCCATAAATGTGCAACAATGAAATCTTACTTGCAGAGATCCCCATTATGCCTTGGTCCCCTGAAGCTGCCGAGATGACACCACCTCTTACAGGTGGCAGAGAGAATGCGGCAAACCCCCGAAGTCTCAAGTCACAGCAATCATCCTCAACTCCCAAATTGTCCTGGAAGGAGAATGGCATCGGATTTGTCTTAGGCTGTTTGGCCAAACTGGGGCACAGATGGGATAATGACTTTTACAAACAGCATTTTGATGAGAGGAGGGGAGAAGGAATCATATGTAAAATGCACAAAGGCTGCATAAACACACTGATGCCTGCAGCTGGAACAAACTAAAAAGATGTTTAATAATTTAGAACCAAGCAGGCAGGGCCTGTGCAGCTGTTGTGTGCAGGGGACCATGAAAGTCTTCCATTTGACAGCTGGCCCCATCTTTCCCCAGTTGCTACGTGAAGAAGAGAATGCAGATCTGGGATTAGCCAATCCCTGTTACCCTTGCCCATCTGCCACCAAGACCCCCAGCTCTGCTTCCCTCGCAGAGAGGCGCACACATAAAGAAGGCCGGCCTTCCCAAGCATATGCATGCGTCGCTATTAGCCGTCAGGGCCGCCCGCTCCCAGGATCTGTTGACATGCCGCCAGTACATGGCTGCTGTCGTTTTTGCTGGAGGGCACATTTTGCATTTCACACATTTGCAGAAATACAAAATGCTGTTGGATGCAAACAATTCAGGGCCTAATTGGCTGAATTACTTCAATGTTACCTTGTGTCCCCCACCTGATTAACATAGCTCAGCTGGGAGGGCTGGGGAAGGAGGAGGAGAGAGGGATTTGGAGGGCAGGTGAAGCTGTGTTTGCCCAGGAAAGCGAGATCCTTAGCGAAGTCCCAGCTGAGCGTGGCCTGTGCCAAGCAGATAGCTGAGTGCGGGAGGGGCCGTGCCGGCTGCATTCTTCCACAGGAAGCCGGGAGGAGGGGGCTGGGCGGAGGAACAAAAATATTTCAGGGCACAGAGGAGGCAGGCTGTCGGGGAGGCGCGGGGGGCAGTTGTCCCTTTTGTGAGATGTCCAGGGTTGCGCCACCTCGCTGTCCCCCAGGTAGGCGAGGCACGAGGCAGCCAGCCGGGCCTGCCGCAGCCGGTGCCAGGAGAGAGTCGCAGGCACAAAGGCAGCCTGGCAAGGCCGCCCGCCCGGCTCTGCCGCCACCTTGGCCTGCCTGTCCCCGCAGCCCGGCAGTGTTCAATATGCTTGCTCGGATTAAAAAAAATTCCCACATTCGTTTGGCTTTTTTAAAAATTGAAAACCCTGCTAATTCCAATCTCATGTTAATGTCAGAGTGACAAAAACCACAGAGGAGTTAATGATCACTATTAGAGAATATTCTACAATTGCATCCTGTTATTATTAATGAGGTAGATTAGCATTTTTTCGTATGTAAAAGAATTTGGGGAGCTTGGGTAGGATCTGAAAATGAAGAAGCCGAAATAGATTTCTTTCCCAAAGACAAACATTCTACAGTGAATAACAGTGTTTGCATTTTTTCAATAAATTATCTTATATCTTGGAATTTTCCCATCCAAACAAAGGCAGGGAAATAGTGTTGTTGATCAAACTGCCCTTTAAGAGTGTTCTCTTAGGGAGAAGGAGGATTTGGTAGAGTGATTCCATTTTCCATGTATTTTTAAGTCCCCTTTTCTTTTAATGTGAGCATCTCGGACACACTGTATCCACGTTCTCATCTGACGCTGCCCCGGGAGCCCTCCAAGTTTCTCCTGGAAATAATCCTGTGGTGGTTGCTGCCGTGGCCATTGCCCCTGGCCTTGAAGGGGGCCGGGCGGAGCTGCACAGGCCACCCCGCACCCACCAGCGACGTCTTCCAGCCACTGACAGTTTTCCCTGATGCCGATTTGGGTGCCATTAGCCAGAAGTCCAGAAAAACCCCATGAATTTGTTACCTGCAAAAGACACAGAACCAACGTATGCTCTAAATGGTTTTGTTTTTTGTTTTTTCTTTTTGGTCTTTGTGAAGGAATTCCTTCTTCACAGCTTGTAGCTTCATACCTTCTGGGGGCGAATGGCCCAAAGCAGAACAGAGCTGCAGGCTCAAGCCTGCGTGGTCAGAGGGACACGCGGGAGCCCCGTAAAGAAGAGTCTGCGTCCTGGCGACTATTGTGCCGTCTGGTCTAGATGCTGCCGCTGCAGAGTGTGGGGCGGGAGAGGCCCAGTCGGCGTTCTCCCTGAGCTTCCACTGAACAAGGAGTTTGCTAAGCCACATACCGTGTGGACAGGTGCAGGGCTGGGAGATGGGGCACAGGAGGGATGAGGGAAGGACAGTCCTCCTCCCGTATCTGGTGCCTACCGTGCCCGGAACAGCACGGAGCACACACGACATTGGGTGGGATGGATGGCAGATAGAAACTCTAGAAGTGTCATGCACTTACAAGCAAAGGTCCCAGAACTAGGATTGCACCTGCTAGGGTGGGCAACAGAGGATGATCCTGACAGCCGGCACTGGGCTGGGCTCTTTTGTGGGCATGGCAACACAGGCTGCATTTCTTCCAGATGATTCTGATTCAGATTTTCCCCTTATTCTTATCTCTGTCACCATCTCTCCTCCTGGCCACATCCACAAAGGACTAGGTCAGTCTTGGCATCATTGCCACACTTTTGGATTTCTTTTGAGAAGTCCCAAATAGCTCACCCCTGGCTATGAGGGTTCACTCCACTCTTCTAATTGCCCCAAAGTCAGGGTCTGTGTTTCTCTCTGGAGTGCCAGGAGGGTCTTGGGAAGGCCCAGGGACAGAGCTGTGGACACACCCTTTGGGGTTTGGGCCTTGGCCCATCAGTGACTACTCACACTGCCTCAGGAGGGCCAGGATCCTCCCTGGGTGGGTCAGGTCCTGCTGAGCAGACCCATGAATTGGTGAAGGCTTCACTGGTGCCTGTCCCTTCAAAGGGGAGGTATCCTGGTGTCCTTCTAGGATGGGATTAGTGCAGTGACACTGTGCACGGGAGATGGGGTGGGCCAGCAGGGCCCAAGAACAGGTCCAGCTCAGGACAGGAGGGAACTGCCTCTTCTTCCTCATTAGCACTTGGGAGGCAATGTTGTTCTGTCCCCTGCACAGGCCTGGCGAGGGTCCTTCCAGCTTCGGTGTCTGAGCTGCTTGACTCTGGGAGGGGCGGTGTACATGTCTTAGTGTCGTGGAATCGGTTTCCAGGGAGACGGCCACTGGCCAAGGGGGGAACGAGAGCTTCCCCCGGCCCCAGTTCCTGCACCTGCCCCCAGCCACTCCTGCACCGCCTGGGCCTCCAGGTCCTCCTGACTGTCGTCACAGCATCTAGACAAAGGGCCAGGCTGGCGCTGGTGCAGCCTCGACCCTCAGGGAGCTTTCCTTGAGGATGTCACTGGGTCACCATCTGCTCTCAACAGGGCAAGAAGTGGGGGCTCAGAGGGGCTGCCGCGGCCGAGCCAGTACCCGGGACTGCTTGCCTCCCACAGCCCCTGGGCCCTGGCCCCTGCCGGCACTGCCCTGGGGCTTGCCCTCCCTCCCTCTCACCTGCCCTTCTCATCGGGAGTGAGCCCAGGGGGGTGCAGGGGTGTGGGGGTGCCCACGCTCCCGCCTCCCAGGAAGGCAGCTCCTGGGCTCTGGGCCTCCCTCCTCTGGGGTCTGGCATCCTGTTGGTCCTCCCAGGACTGCACACTTGCCGAGGGAAACAGGGATTTTAGGCCAGGGTTCAAGGGAGACTGAGGAGGAGAGAGGCATTTTGCAAGGAAGTATGAAATGAGATGGGGAATTAATGAGGCGGGGACACGGGAAGGCGGTTCCAGATGGCTGGGGGGGCGTCCGTGCCTTGGGGGTGAGGGGCAGTGGGGCGGGCAGCGGTGGGGACGGCGGCCTGGCAGGGCTCTGCTGCGGCCGGAGAAGTAGCGTCCAAGTCCCCCAGGAGAAAGGGCTGCAGCTCAGGAAGCCCAGAAAGTCACTGGCTGCTGCACGAGGCCTTGTTTACCGTGTTGCAGCCCAGAGGGAAAAACCCTGCAGCCAGGCACGGCAAACACCGTGGCTCAGCCTGGCACGGAGCTGGCACTCCTGCAGCCGGTGCTCTTGAAGTTTCAGACGACGGCTGCAAGTCTAATAAAAATCTGACGCTGACCCTGGCTTCCCGCCGCACGATATTTACAGCAGGGCACAGAAGACCCAGCTGTATGGACCGGAGCAGTGTTCAGAGATGCCTCCAGACCCCGTGATGAGGGGGACAATGTCCCTGTCTGGCCGGACCATTTTCTCCCTGTCCGGGTTCACTGGGAGAAAATTAATGCCAACTGTAGCCTGGGCCGGGTCCCTCTGAGCCCCCCTGCATGGGGACAGGGGCAGGTGGACCTCCCGAGGCCCCTCTGTGTACCTGGCGGGGAGCGCCCAGCCTTGTTGCGGCCCTGCCGCTGCGGTGCTCACCCCCCTTCTGGGGAAGCATTTTCTAAATGGTCGGGAAGTGGCATTTGGGACAGACCACAGGGCTGACTTTCTGTGCGGAATTCTCGTTTCACTGTCTTTTCATTTGAAGATCACAGAAGTGTGGAAACAGCCCCGGAAACAGGCCGGCTTCTGTCAAACTCCCACCCGTCACTACTATTTTAATTGTTTATGGATGCTAATCACTTTCCGAACAATAGGAATCCCCCTGGTCTTCATGAATCTACATAAAACGCGTAAAGGGAAGCCAGAGAGAGAGAGACCCGGTTCATGTTTTTGTTATCCCAGTGAGTTGAATGATGAGTTTTTTCTTATGCTATAGAAGATTAAAAAAAGAAGAAAGAGAAGCGACAGTCCTCTAAATTTTCAAAACGAATTTCTTCCCTCTGTGCAATTATGTTTACTTATAAATGAAATAACACGATTCTGAGTATATGCGTATTTATAAACTGCATGTAAATATGTTTTATACACGTGTGCGTAAATATACACAAAGAGCAGGCCAACGAGCGAGTGCTGGGGTGTATTAAAAAAATTCCCAAACGCTTCCTGCATGTCATATATAACAGTTACATTTTTTCCCAGGCTTTGGAGGAAAAAAAAAAGCGAGAAAGAAAATGAAATCCAGATTCGTAACTCCTAACAGGAGAAATGTGATCCTTTTCAATGTTTTAAGTAATATTTCCTGTAAAACATACGAGGCCATCTGTGAAGCCGTTTCCAGACACATTTCGAAGTGGCAAGGCGACTGGGAGAGACAGAGGCGGCCGAGCGCTGGCACTGCGACATGGCAAAGTGTCCCCACTCCCTCACGGGTCGTCATTTGTTTCATTCGCCTCCATTTCTTAGAGTGGGAGGGGGCCTGCAGGATCCGGCATGGAAACCGAGAAAGCTGTGAATAGGTGCACAGGTCATGCCCCTGCCGACAACGCCACCGTGGGAGGAGGAGCGTGCACCCTGGAGAGTTCCCTGGACTGCGCCACCAGAGGGAATCCGTACGGCTGGGCAACACGTCGCTGAACCTTTCTGGCTATTTAAGCCCATTATAAAATTTTGTTTTATTGTTGATCTCCAGGGTCACCTTATAGATTCGTGTCAGTAAAATGTTATGGCCCTGGTATAATAATCACTTTGTGAATGGTCCTATTTTTCCAAAATCTCATCGCGTCTGAATAGTCAGGAAATATGCATCTCTCCTCTAAGAATTTCTGTTTAGTTCTGATTATTTTTTAGACTTTGAATTGATACATCCTACATCCGATTCCATTTTTAATACCAGCATTGATTGATTTCTTTCCCAGAGAGTTAAATTTTCGTGTTGGTACAAGAGGGTTTTAAGGGAACATTATATATTTTACAGAATCAGAACAATGCATAAGTATGTTTTTTTTTTAATTTCCAAAATCTCATGTAAAGTTTTGCCAGACCTGATACGGGTACCAATCTGCACCTGGCTATGATTCAGTTTTTAATGAACCGCAGGGTGTTATTTGGATTGCACATTTAAATTTTTAAAATAGAACATTAGACACAGTGCTATTGAAAATATTCTCCCAAGTAGATGCAGCTACAAAAAAATCTTTGATACCTATATTGGACTCCTCTTTTGTAAACGATGTTTGTATAAATAACATACTTGTATCTTAAAAAGCTTTTCTTCAATACAGCGTAGAGTTCTTTTCCTGGGGCAGCCACTTCCCTTGTTTAAGTATTTTTAAAATTTCTTTCTCCCTCTTCCTTTTGGCATCTTCTCTGAATTTTGATTATGTTTTCTCCTCTGCTCACATAGTTAGCATGAGGGTGAGTCACTGAGTTGAATATAAGCGCAGCTTTGGAATAATTTATTCCAGAATCACGAATGCACACTTCTTTCCAACAGCATCTCTTGTTAACCCACCACACTGATGAACACAGAGAGCTTTATCAGCTGCTGATGTTACATTTTTGAGTATCCATATCATATCTTAACTTCTGCCCCAGAGCACATCTTTAATAGCTGCGAAGTGTGAAAATCGGAAGGCTCAGAGCTGACAGAAGCCACGCGCAGGTTTACCGGAGGGCTCACGCTCGCTGCAGAGACAGTTGTTTAACACTTTCTGGCGATAAAAATGGTGACACTTCATTGCTCAGAGAAGTGTCTTCTGACATTTTTCCAAGTGGACTCCCCGATTTTAGACACGTAGGAGAAAAGCCTTCTCGCAAAGGCTCCA
>RJWJ010037005.1:0-15772 GCA_004363605.1 Indri indri | reverse complement strand
GTGGGCCTGTGTCTGCTTGGATCAATTGGACATTGTTCCAAGATGTTGGTGCCAATGTCATGCTGGCCAGAGATGATCTTGACAACCATCCCTGTTCCAGGTGATAATGGGAGTGCCTCAGTCTACTCTCTGGTTTTCCAGTTTGTGTCTGAACCCCTCTACCTCCCATAAGCTGGCCACTGTCTTTCCTCTTGGCCACTGTAGTCACCTTCTGGTCTTTGCTTTACCTCTTTCTGAGATGACCGTCCACCTAACAGCATCAGATCTGACATCGATCTGGTCCAACACTCCCATCAGATGTGGAAACTTGGGTTCCTCTAAAATGCACTTGCCCAAGGTTGTCCCATCTCCTGTAACACAGACTCAGTTGTTTGAGAACCACACTGGGGCTCAGAGCTCTGAGTTTTACGTTCCCTCAGTATCTACTCTCTCCTCCACATGCAAGAACTGCTAAGTAAGGTTTGTAGCTACCTTCTTCCTGCAAACTTTATTTGCCTAACTTCTGATGAAATGTCGAATTTGCTGTGAAAATAGCTATATATTTTAAAAGCCTATTGAAAATCCCTGTGGAAGATCAAAATTTCCTGTGAAGAGAAGACACTTCTACTTCCACGAGATGGGGAGGAAACCTCATGCAGAGTGGGTAGCAAGGGGTCTGTGGTTTTATCGACATCCTCATGCAGACTTAGAGAAGTGCCAGCCCAGCTGTCCTTGCCTCTCCTGGGAAGGCCCATCAAGACAGATGAGATCTTGTCCATATGGTCATGATGTCACTGAGTTCTCCGGTTTGGTTCTTTTCTTGGAAGGGAGGGATGCGAAAGCTGGGAATAGGTCATCAGCGCTCTTAGACTCAGGAGGGGATTCGGGGAGGCTTAAGGTGAAAACAAAAGATTTCAGTTTTGCCATCCAAACCGACCCATGGCCAGATTCAGGGTAAGAAGTCTGTTTTTGTGCTTTGGACATTTTTGCCACCTAGATTGTGTGTGTGTGTGTGTGTGTGTGAGAGAGAGAGAGAGAGAGAGAGAGAGAGAGAGAGAGAGAGAGGAAGAGAGAGAGAGGAGAGAGAGAGGAAGAGACAGAGAGAGAGACTAAATGAGGAAAAATTCTAATGCTGCCAAATAGAGGGGGAAAGATTTTTTAAAAACTTAGGTGAGAAACTGGGATAGCAGAATGCCCAGAGGCTGGGGCAGGGTGGTAGTAGCAGACCCTCCTCAATCTCCTGGCAAGAGAAGGGGGTCTTGGGCGTGTCTGGTCTCTTGGATAGGACATTTCCACATTTTGTTCATCCCCACAGGTTTGAGAAATTTCAACTGTGCCTTTTACTAATAAACAGAAACAGATTCTTTTTTTTTCTGGTGAATATTTGGCAATGTAGAGGAAGTCAGTTTTTACAGGCTTCACTCTGTATCTCCACATGTGCCTGTTTTTCTCATACGGGATACATCAACTTATGATTAGGCTGTGTTCCTGAAGTTCATTTTAGATCAGGATTTCTTAACCTGAACAACATGCTGAAGGGCTTCAAGGGGCCACTGAATTCCCCAACGGTGTTAGCAAAATTTTGCATGTATGTGCAGAATGCATATTTTCTGGTGAGGAAATCCACAGCTTGCATTGAATTCTGAAAGGAGGCTTTGATCCCCCAATGTTAGAAATACTGGCGATTGGTTGTTTGGAGCTTTTTACTCATGAGTCAGAAATGGACTTGGCTTCAAGAAGCTGAAAGCCCAGCAAGGGAGATAAGACATGTACATAAATAGCTGTAAAAGTTTGATAAAATGGTCTGGACATTCTGAGGCAAAGAGATGACTTTAGGCAGTGGTAGCAAAACAACTGAACGTTTTTTCAGAGAGAATCAGATGCAAATGAAGGGAGTGACTTTAAGATAGTTAAGGAAAGGGGCCCGTTTATATACAAGACATTGACAAGTTAGTTATTTGTAAATTTTGCCTTCATATGAAGATAGCCAAATGATTCATGGCTACAAATACATTTCTTCACTAAATATGAAAAACTTCAAAACGAAATAGAGCTATACTGATTTCACTGTTCTCTCCATTAGACCACATCTATCTCGTTTGGTAAGAACACGTTTCTAAACGCAGAGGTTGAATTCATTTCTTAGCACTGTGTCTGGATGTGCTCTCATAGTCACGTCTGGACAATGAGAGGTCCGGGTTTCTGCCACAGTCTGGAAGTTGGAAACATGCCGGTGTATTCCTTGTGTACAGTCCAGCCTGAAGTGACATTCTCTGACCACTAGATGGCACTCCTGCATCGGAGAGCCGACCCCTGATTTCCCTGCTTTACCGGGGGTGGGGCTCGGATCTTCCACAACCCCTGAAAGTGCTGGCTGAGACTGATAAATGAGCTGATGAAGGAGGCAGAAAGTCAAATAGAGTTGTGTAAAAGAGACTTTCATGAAATCAAATCGACGGTATTTGAGGTGACAAATTGCAGGAACTGCCTGTCTGCTTTTCACATTTACATTTTTAAAAATTTGAGATGCCTCAGGCATGACCGTCGTGGGCCTCAGGTACGTAGATAAATTAATATGCACAAAACTGAATTCTTACCTTCCCCCAGAGCTGGTTCTTTTCGTGCATTTTTGTTTTTCTTAGTGGGACTGCCTGAATTCCAGGCTCCAGGGCTCAGCGATTTCTGAATTACATCGTTGATTCTTCTATCTTCCTTTCCCCTCTTCTATTACTAAGTCCTGTTGTTTATTTCTTCAGACTCTTCTGGGTCCCCTGTTTCTCCTTCCATGCCACTGTCATCACCTCTGTATTATTATTATTTAAAAGGTAATGCGACAATAAAATTATTTAAATGGTAAATAAAATTATTTCATAAATAGATAAATTTTATTTACTCCTTCAACAAATATTTCCTGAGCTCCTCCTCAGATACTGTGGTAGAGACTCTGTTAGACTGGGAAGGATTCCTTAAAGATAAGGAAAGTAAGTTTCTATCCTCCAGGAGCTCCTGTGCCACTTCTGTGCTCAAGAATCTCAAGAATGTATAAACCTGTAAGATCTCTGAGGACAGGGAAGAGTGACTTGCTATGTGGTGAACAGCTTGAATGGGCTGAAATTTGATAATTGGCTGTTGAGTGGCTCATTCTGTATTTGTTGTTTTGTGACTAGCAAATTGCTTTTCTGTAACCTGGTCTGCTTCCTTAACATAATAGGTGCATAATAATTATTTGTTGAATGAATGAATAAATAAAAACATATGACTCCAAATTTCTCCATGATTTTTACCTACTATAATCCCAGATAGTCCAATAATATGGAAACCTTGCAAAGCAAGACTTTAAATATTTGTTAAATTTCCTTAGATAGCTCTGATTCTTTCCAAGAAAAAAAGATTGAGACTATAACAAACACCTATATACCCTGCTTTTTTAAATTATATTTTGTCATATTTTTCAGAGTTATTAAACAATTCAGTTTGTATTTTCATCAAATTCTATGTGTACTGTTAAGTTTAGCCTAAAGCTGCCTCCTTACATATTTTAAATTTGGGCTAAAGGTTTCTCCCTACATAATGAACTGTGACCGAACAGGATGTGTAAACAGACTATACCCTCTTGTACCAGTCATTGAGTTTCAGTCAATCACGGGTGGCCAACTGTTCAAACCATGTTAGAATAAGGCAAACACCATTCTGTAAACCAGTCCAGCTGTTTCTGTACCTCACTTCTGTTTTCTGTACTCACTTTACTTTTTCTGTTCATAAATCTTTTGCAACCATGAGGTAGGACCGGAGTCTCTCTGAGCCTATTCTGGGGTGGGGGCTCCCGGGGCTTATAATGCTACCTATTGATTTTTATAATTTTGACTCTCTAATATGGATGACGAGGATATAGCCTTTTCACCCCTCCACCCCTATCCACACAACATTTGGAACATATACAAAACTTATTTATGTATCTGAAATTCATATTTAACTGGGCATCCTGTATTTTCACTTGCTAAATCTTGCAACCATAACCCCTAACCATATACACAAACACTTCCTGCCCTAACTTTCAAATTTAGTTACATCTCACTTTTAGCTCAATTGTTTTTTTATTTGCTTATGTTCCGAGGATTAGCAAATGCTAATCATAGTGGAGCCAGGTTGCATATAAAATATCATTCATTTTTCTTCCCATTTTTTGTTTTCTTGGATTGAAAAGCATTTGGTTTTAGGCCTTGCTTAATTTTTTTTGCATCAACAATGAATTTATCTTCTCACTTCCCCAGTTGTGTAATTCTCAACTCATATGTTCAATTGATTCTACTTCTCTGGACAGGCTGCCTGGCTGGCATGTTGGGTTTCTCCCTCCTGCTTTGTCCTGGGATCCCTGCCCTGCCCTTGCTCTCCTGTGTGTGATCTTCTGTTCTTGAGGTCCCATGCCTTCCTCCATCTCTGTTTACTCCCATATTTGGGGGGAATACTACAAGAAAGCTTGCCTGGATGGTAAATGGATTGAAAATTTGCACACATGGAAATCAATTTATTCTACAACACACACCTGATTGTCCTCTTGGCCAGTAACAGGATTATGTGTTGGAAATTATTCTGAAGACAGTTTGTTATGTTACTTTCTAACAACAGTTTTGTTGAGAAGCTAAATGCCATTTTGGAAATTGGCTGCTTTTTACTCCAGATATTGTGAAATTTTACAATGATGTGATGAACCTTGACCCTGGCTGTTCTAGGATCTTGATGAGTATCTCAGCCTCTAGAGAAATATTATAGGGGGAAAAAAAGTGCAAATTTAGTCGACCAATAAATAACACTAATAACAAATTTCCACCAGGAATGTCAACTTTTCAATTGTTACCTTAAAATGATCAAATTATAGTCTTTTTCTTATTATTTAATATTACGCAGAAGACTGTTACTTTAAAAATACAGTACTGACATCCCAATAAAGATCCAAAATATTTTGTAACACAACCTACATTTTTTTTCTGTCACTGCACCCCCTGCCACATGAAATTGAAATCCAATTTAAATTTAAAATCTAAAGTTCTAAAAATAAACTAAAATGGTTGTTTTCTAATGTTAATCTTTGTCAAAAGCATAAAAAAGCAGCCAAATGTTTGCTTTGGCCATTTATACTTAAAAAACCCGAATCAACACAATTTTCCTTTTTAAAAGTTCAGATTTAATTTTGTGAAAATTTTAGTCAAATTTAATTTTGTGGAAAAGGAGGGCTGAAGCCTTAGACTCTGGAGTTTAGCCCAGTGTTGTTTTCAATTTTGGTTCCCCCAGTAATTTCATTTGACCTCATTGAATGTCACCCCTTTAATAGTTTCTTTTAGGAATAACAAATAAAATAATAATTCCCAAAGTGCCTTGAGCCTGCCAACTAGCAGTACTCCTTCAAAGAGAGTTGTGGAGCCAGTTCTGGTTACAGCTCCAAGGTCAAGTGTGACTGTAACATGGAGAAGCACCAAATGATGACAGTATTGAAAGCAAAGCACTCCAACAGCTCCCTCTTTTTCTTTTTCTTTTTTTTATTTCAAAATATTCTGGTTCCAAATGAAGCTTAGAATTACTTTTTCTAGATCTGTGAAATATGATGTTGATGTTGGTATTTTGATGGGGGTTGCATTGAATCAGTAATTTGCATTGGGTAGTATGGACATTTTAACAATGTTGATTCTACTGATACATGAGCATGAAATGTTTTTCCATTTGTTTGTGTTATCTGTGATTTCTTTCCTCAGTGTTTCATAGTTCCTTTGTAGAGAATTTCACCTCCTTGGTAAAATATATTCCTAGGTATTTTATTTTCTTTGTAGCTATTTTGAATGGTATTAAGTCTTTGATTTGACTTTCAGCTTAACTGTTATCAGTTTGTAGGAATGCTATTGATTTTTGTATATTGATTTTGTAACCTGAGACTTTGCTGAATTTATTTATCAATTCCAGGAGGCTTGGTGGAATTTTGGGATTTTCTAGATATAAGATCATATCGTCAGCAAAAAGCAATAGTTTGTCTTCCTCTTGCCCAATTTGGATACCTTTTATTTCTTTCTCTTGCCTGATTGCTCTGGCTGGGACTCCTAGTACTATGTTGAATAGAAGAAGTGGTGACAGTGGTCACCCTTGTCTTGTTCTAGTTCTCAATGGGAATGCTTTCAACTTTTCCCCATTCAATGTGATGTTAGCTTTGGGTTTGTCATATATGGCTTTTATAATCTTGAGGTATGTTACTTCTATGCCTAGTTTGTTGGGAGTTTTTTATCATGAAAGAGTGCTGAATTTTGTCATTTTTTCTGCATTAATTGAGATGATCATATGGTCCTTGTTTTCACTTCTGTTTATGTGGTGAATCACATTTATTGATTTACATATGTTGAACCTTCCTTACATCCCTGGTTGAAACCCACTTGGTCATGGTGGATTATTTTTTTGATGTGCTGTTGAATTTTATTCACTAGTATTTTATTGAGGACTTTTGCATCTATATTCATAAGGGATACTGGTCTGCGGTTTTCTATTTTTGTTGTGTCTTTTCATGGCTTTGATGTCAAGGTGATATTGGCTTCATAGAATGAGTTGAGGAGGATTCCCTTCTCTCGATGTTATGGAATAATTTTTGCAGTATGGGCAGCAGCTCTTCTATGTAGGTCTGGCAAAATTTGGGTGTGAATCCATCTGGTCTGGGGCTTCTTTTTGTTGGAAGATTTTTTACTACTGTGTCAATCTCATTGCTAATTATTGATCTGTTCAGGAGTTTTATTTCTTCTTGATTGAGTCTTGGGAGGATCTGTGTTTCCAGGAATTTGTCTATTTCCTCTACATTTTTGAGTTTATATGAGTAGAGATTTTCACAGTATTCACAGATGACATTTTGTATTTCTATGGTATGAGTTGTAATATCTCCTTTTTCATTTCTGATTGAGCTTCTTTAGGTCCTTTCTCTTCTGCTCCTGGTTAATCTAGCAAGAGTTCTATCAATTTTGTTCATCTTTTCAAAGAACCAAATTTTTGTTTCACTGATCCTTTGTATTGTTTTTCTGTTTTTCATTTCATTAAGTTTTGCTCTCTCCTTAGTTATTTTTTTTTCTTCTTCTGGCTTTGAGTTTGGTTTGCTCTTCCATTTCTAGTTCCTTGAGACATGTCTTTAGATTGTTAATTTGTCTTTGTTTATTTTCTGCTTAGATGATTGGTCCAGTTCTGTCAGTGAGGTATTGAAGTAACCAGCAATTACAATGTTGCTGTTTATCTCTTTGCTTAGATCTAGTAGGGTTTGCTTTATGAATCTGGAAGCTCCTGTGTTAGGTGCCTAATATTTACGATTATTATGTCTTCATGTTGAATTGCTCCCTTTACCATTATATTAATATAATAAGCATCTTTGTCTTTCTTTACTATTATTGATTTAAAGTCGATTTTATCTGTTCTGAAAATAGCTACACCTGCTTTCTTTTGGTTTCCATTTGCAGGGAATATTTTTTCTATCCCTTCACCTAGAGTCTGTATGAGTCCTTGTAGGTTAGATGTGTTCCTGGGGACAGCAGATACGTGGGTTGTATTTTTTCATCCATTTAGCCAGCCTGTGTCTCTTGAGTGGCGCATTCATAACACTCACATTGATTGATAGAATTGATAGGTGAAATGCCATTCTGTTCATCATTTTGGGTACTACCTTATTGCTTTGTTTTACCTCTGTCATTGTATATGACCTCTGAGCTTTTGCTTTTGGGTGGTTTTACTCTGGTTGGTGTTTATTGTGCTGATCCATGTATAATGTGGTTCTGAGTATTTCCTAGAGGGCAGTCTGGTCTTGATAAATTCCCTCAGCATTTACTTGTCTGGAAAAGTCTTTATTTCTCCTTTATGTATGAAACTTAGTTTTGCAGGGCACAGAATTATAGGCTGTCAGTTTTTCTGTTTAAGAAGACTGAAGATGAGGCTGCAATCCATCCTGGCTTGTAAGGTCTCAGTTGAGAAGTCTGCAGTTAGCCTGATGGGTTTTCCTTTGTAAGTTACTTGATGTTTTTGCCTCACAGCTTTCAGGAGTTCTTCGTTTATGTTGACTTTGGCCAGTCTGATGACTGTGTCTTGGTGATTGCCTCTTTGCAATGACTCTCCCAAGTGTTTGGTGAGCTTTTTGAACCTGGATGTCTAAATCTGTAGCAAGACCAGGGAAATTTTCCTCAGTTATTCCCTCAAATAGGTTTTCTAGCCCTTGTGTGTTTTCTTTTTCACCCTCAGGGATGCCTATGATTCTTATATTTGACCATTTTACCTAATCCCATACTTCTTGTAGACTTTGTTTATTCCTCTTAATTCTCTGTTCTTTATTTTATTTATTTATTTTTTTTGAGACAGAGTCTCACTCTCTTGCCTGGGGCGAGTGCCGTGGCGTCAGCCTAGCTCACAGCAACCTCAAACTCCTGGACTCGAGCAATCCTACTGTCTCAGCCTCCCGAATAGCTGGGACTACAGGCATTCGCAACCATGCCCGGCTAATTTTTTCCATATATATATTTTTAGCTGTCCAATCAATTTCTTTCTATTTTTGGTAGAGACGGGGTCTTGCTCTTGCTCAGGCTGGTCTCGAACTCCTGAGCTCAGAAGGATCCACCCGCCTCGGCCTCCCAGAGTGCTAGGATTACAGGCGTGAGCCACCGCACCTGGCTCTGTTCTTTATTTTTGATGACTGAGTTAATTCAAAAGACTTGTCGTCTTCAAGGTCTGAGATTCTTTCTTCTGCCTGGTTACTCTATTCTTAAAACTTTGCACTGTGTTTTGTATTTCCTTAAATGAATTTTTCATTCCCAGAAGTTCTATTTTTTTAAAAATATAATATGTCAGTCTGTTTAGTGAATTTTTCATTCATTTCCTGAGTTGTTTTTCTTTGAGTTGGTTTCCCATTTTCTCTTGGATTTCATTGAACTTCCTTACGATCCATCTTTGGAATTCTTTATGTCATTTCAATATTTTCATTTTGGTTGGTATCCATCACTAGAGAGTTGGTGTTCCCTTTTAGGTGTGTCTTTGCTCTGATTTTTCATTTTTCCAGAGTTCTTTTGCTGATTCCTTCTCATGTGGGACAGCTGTCACTTCTTATTTTTAGATTTTCTTTTATTTAGATGGGGCTTTTGTTTTCCTTCCCCTGTCACTTGTAAGGAAGGGAATGTAGCATATGTTGGGTAAGAACATTTGGCTTTGCTTGCGGGTGCTTTGATGGGGGTCTAGGTTCTGGATGGATGCCTTGGTTATAGATATCCTTAGTGTGGTGATTTTCTCAGTTGCTAGTTTTTTGTAGGCTGTAGCAGTGGTGAGCTACATGTGTGGGCATATTCCCTGTCTCCCTTGATGAGGGAGGATGGAGGTCTTTGAGATCCTTTTTCTTGCCACAGTGCGGTGGGCTTCATAACAGTGTGAATTGTATTGGCATGCCCAGTTTAATCTCTGAGACAGTAGGTAGTGCTTGTGGGTAAGAATCAATCACACCCTCTATGACTGAGTCAGTAAATGCTGTAAAGGGCTGTGCAAATTGACCTCCCAATCAGTAGGTGGTGCTTGCAGGAAGGAATAAGCTATAGTGTTGTTTTTGGGACCTGTGACTGGCTCTAGCTCCTCAGGAGAAACACTTGAATGCTCCAGGTGGTGAGTTGGGGCCCTGGAACTTCCAGGTGAGTCCTTATTCTCCACTATAGCGGAGGCTGGTGGGAGAGCATGGGTGGGTGGGGCTTGGTTGGGTGAGCCTGCCCTCAGGCTACACAAAAGCTGGTAAGGTAGCTGTTTCAGCAGGGGTCAAAGGTCCACTCGAAGCCTTCTGGGGAAAGCTACCAGGAAGGGGCTGAGGTTGCCCCACCCAGCCAGGAAGTCTGTTTGTGGAAGTGGAGCCATCTGAGATTTACAATCTGACTGTCAGGAGTGGGCTTCCCTATTCTCTCTCTGTCCTGCTCCACATTTTCCCTCTGGTGAATGCCAGCAGGCAGGAGCTCAAACTAGCTGAGCTCTCCATAAATGGTGCTGTGGGCTGGGATCTTCCCTGTCCAGGATCCTGCTCTGGGCTGAGAGTATGGCCTTCCTGTAGGGGGAAGGGTGCTCTGTGAGTACATTGTGGCTGGGATCCACACTGTGTTCTGTTTTCAGTTCTGCCCACAAGGGCTCCCTCACCTTCTGTGATTAGTTCCCAAGTCTCCCCTCCATGCTCCTGAGCAACACAATCAAGTCCTGGAGGTATGGGATCTGGCCTATGGGACTGTTCCCAGGTCCCTGAAGATCAATCCTTGACCATACCAGGGAGAAGCATGCTGGTCTTGAGTTGCCTATGATGTGCTCAAGTAGGTTTGATATCTGTCCACTTCGGGGCGTGCCTTGCTCTGTTGGAGCAGCTGGGCTAGCAGCACCAGGGAGGGCTGGTGAGCAGGGAGCTCATGGTCTGAGCACCCATTAGTCCACTGCAGGTCTTTAAGAGGAAAGGTTTGAGCCCCATTCTCTGTGGAAGCCCCCCAAAAGGGGAAGCAACTGCTCCTGAGAGCACTGGCTCAAGCATGTCTCTTGGCCCTCATGGGTGTGGGAGGGGAAGGAAAGGAAAAGATTCTGAATGGAGGAAAGCTAGCACTCTGGTCATCTCTGTCCTTCTCTCTGGAAGGCAGCCTCTCCAGAATGTCCAGACTTTGGGGTCACACAGATCCCCCCGGATGCACTGACGCCCTGTGGCTCCCATAGTCTGGGCTGGAGTTGGGAAATGTTTGTGTGGGGATGAGCAAGATGAAAACTGAAGGGCTGAAGCCCCGTGAGGAGGACAAAGGTACACAGTGGGTGGAGAAGCAATATGGTGCCTACCATCTTGGTTTGGGTCTGTGGTGACAGGAAGCACACCAAGGGGGCTGGCAGCTTGGTGCTTTGTCCTCAAGAAGCTTCCAGTTCACTGGTGGCAGCAGCTTTTGGGCTCGTGAGGGTAGAAAGGCTCTCCAGCAGTTCAGGAGCCTGCTGACTGCCAGAGAAGTGAGAGAGGGAGAAACAAACTGCTCCACTTACCCTTTTCACTGGACTCTAATCCTCTCAGGGGTTGACTTCTGCCCATATCTTGTTCCTTCTTGTTCTGCTCTGCAACTTCTTCCCACTGAATCTCTGGTAGGTTCTGACACTTTTCCCTTAGAATTACACCTGATGTATGATTGCTTGTTTATTTTTTCTTTTTCATCTAAAACTTTTCCTTCTTTCTAAGACAATCTGGCAGCTGTTGTCTCTGGTCAGCCATCTTCTCCATTCTTTTCCCCTTTCTCTTCTGTGAGAAAAATGTGAAGAACTTTAGAGAAGTAATATACATCTTATAGTTGTCAAATATCTCATTACAATTTTTGGGTATAATGAATGTTTAAATATTAAAAAGAACAATTTTGGGAAATCAATCATACATTATTTTTGAGAAAATTGCTTTAGCTGCACCAAGCTGATCAAAAAGATATGTTTTCCTAAAGATTAATGGATTTTCAGATTATTTCTGAATACCATTCTCTAAAGAAAATACACAAACATCTATTTTCTTAGCAATAGTGACTTTCATATTGATATAAACTAGAAATTAGTATTACTTAATACCTTCATGAATAATCTGTCTTGCTGAAAGTACTGTAATGATCAGTTTGACATATATTATGCTGCCTTTTAAAAATATATCTTATTTGTCTTACCAATAAGTCGAGAGTAAAAAAAATAAAGTATATCTTATGGTTTGCAATGAAACAGTTAATTTTTTTCTCATTTGTTGTATAGCTGAGCTTAATTGATAAATATTTGACAACACAATACCTTGACTCAGATAATATGGAAACATTTTATTTAGCAAGCATCTGTCAAAAGATGTTTTTTCTTAACAAAAAAGATTTTTCTTTTTAACATGAAACACATTTTTTCATCTTCTTTTTTCCTCTCCTATCATAATTCTTTGAAATATCTGCTGGTGTTTAGCATCTGATTAGTGAATTCTTGAGAGTCTATTTCAAATAGGATTATCAAAGGAAATAAGAATATTGTAAAATTTATGTAAAATTTTGTGTTTCATAATAAACATCTGATTTTTTATTTGAGAAATAAAAATTAAGAAAATGTACTGGGTTTTTCATAGTAAAAAACCATTGTGTTTTCTTGGGCAGATTTTGGTCTGTGCCTTTTTCTTTCAAAACTGAGTTTTAGTTCAGGGTTTACTTTTATTTTTTAATGGAAACTGATATCCTAAGCTGAATTGCTGTAGTGGAGACCTGAGAGTCTTTCACATCACTGCATGGGAATATTTTCCATGCCACTAATCCCCAGTGGGTGCATTTCTCCCACCTTAAGTGAGATATTTCTTTTTTTTTTGAGATATTTCTAAATATTACCATTTCAACCAAAGTTATTTGATAGATTGCTATTATTTATTGATACTGTCTAAGTCTTGCTGCCAACATAATCTTAATAAGTCATTACAAGTCCACTGGGTAAGCTGTTTTTCCATTTCTTAAGCTTTAGTGCCTGTGCTGTATAGATTTGGCATTTAATAAATCACTGGAGGGCCTGCAAACACATTATATTCCAGTAGTTGAGACTGTCTAGACAAAAGTGCATGGAGAGATCTTTCCACTCTAAGTAGCGGGAGAGCATTTGTTTGCTACAAATTGGTTCTGAATCAATTGCTCAGAAACTTGGCATATCCAGGCTTACTTGGATGCAGGAGGAGGGCAAGACTAAGTGCTGCATAGGGTGCTTCCTTCTAGTTTAATCGAATAACTGAGAAGCAATGCCTAAGAAACAGCAGTCCTGTGGGAGAATGGCCTAGAATTTTACCCTTTTCAGATCTGAGAGTTATTATACCAATCTTTATGTTATATGACCTTTGTTTACAAAAAGATATGAAAGGTTTCTTAAAGCTGAGCAAGTGATACTATTAAGGGTGTGCAGCAAGAAAAAAATAGGAAGGAAAGAATAGGATATTTTTCCTAATAGATATATTATGTATATGTTTCCGCTGTGAAGCGTTATTATTGAGATTGAGAGAGAGAGAGAGAGAGAGAGAGAGAGAGAGAGAGAGAGAGAGAGAGAGAGAATATGTTTCATTAGTGAGCTTTTTGAAGCACATCTCTCTTTCCATTTTCAAGGGAAACTTGTTTTAGAAATGGTCTGGGATTGTGATAAGATTCGATTTTGCCCTTTCAAGTAGACCGCTAGTAGTCCTCTTACCTATTGCTTGTTCTTGAAGGTTAAATTAGAGCCCACCAACTTCATATGAGGTTCAGCATATCCCTTGAACAGTCCAGCCTATTCTGTTGCTGTTGTTTGTTCTATATTAGGTTTTTGTTTTTTTTTTTGCCTCTCTGCTCTTGTCTTCTGACTATGTAGCACCTAAAATTCTTGCTTAGCATATCCTCCTTGATGGATTGCCTTAAATTTAAGGTGATTTGGCAACAAAAAGTTATAAAAATGAATTTAGGATCATTCAAGATCATCATAGGTATCTTACTGACACCAATGTCAGAATTTTTATTCAGAAGCATTTGGATTAAATATCTTGACCATGTATTACCATAATATTTGGTCCCTTCAATGGATTTGAAACTATTTGTTTCCATCTGTACATAAAAAGAAAAAGAGCACTCACCATGGATATCCATTACTTGAGATGTTTTCCCTTACAGGTGACCTATAAAGAATACTGGTTCAGCTGTATACAAGTTTGAGTATGAACATATTTTTCAGACTAAAGTATCCACCTGTTCTGAATACTACTCTAACTCTGCCTTCACTTCTGCTTTTCATTTCAAGATATTTGAATGTTGAAGTAATTATTGGACAAGTAAACAAACACATTTGAAGGATGTAATTGGGCAGCAATGACACTCCAGTTTAAGTTCCAAGTTCATGACCATGTGGGTACGCCTTGAGATGTGGGCAAAAGCAGAAATCAGGGATTTTATATCCTGCACAGAATAAAGTTTTTCAGTAGTGACAGCAAAATTCTTCCTGACTTTTCTCAACAGGCTTGAATTCTAGTGTTTCTTGAGATGATTGTATATCATGACTCTTGTGGTTCTGTCTTTAGGCCTTTGACTTTAGAACACTATGCAGTCCAAATTCATAAATGCTCATGTCCTTCTAGCAATGTGATCATGCTCACAATCATGCACCTTATAAATATGATCCAATGGAGCTGTGACTGCCTGTCAGCATATTTGTATTCCTAGGGTTGGTGTCATCTGGAGGCAGATTGGATGATTATAGATTTGAAGTGATAAGACAGGCACCTACAAGGCTCCTCTTGTATCCAAGTGGCTATGTAATACATCTTTTCCAAAAATAATCCCCTTGGATAAGGGTTCCAGACCTTCTCCTTGGAGTAAGTTTGGAAGACTTCATTTCTATAATACATGTGAGGTTGGGCCAGTAGGAGGCCTCCAAGACTGTGGAAGAAGAATGGGGAAGAAAGAAAAGAATTTCTGAAAACATTAATTGGGGGCAGAAAAAGGCAAATTAAAGGAGTAAAGGTCCTTAGGGTAAAATTTCTCTTGCTCTGTAGCATTACCTGTATCAAATCATTGTTATTTAAAACATTTCTTGACGTGTCTCTTTTTTCTATTTAGAATCCTAGTCCTCCAAGTACAAAGACTTAATATTTAACTCCATATGCCCTAGAAGGACATGTTGATTTTTTTATTCTTCATAATTGGTAGGAAAAAATCAACCTCTCCAACCACCAATGTCAGTAGGGCAAAAATCCTAAAATTTATCTTTTTCTTTCAGTGAAGAAGAGAAAACATTGAAAAACATCCTCTAACGAGAAAATGTTAATATTTCTTTTAGAAGTAAAATTTAAGAATACTTTGGAAAACATTCTTTTTTTTCTCTTTTCTGTATATTTTGAGCATATGGTTACCTGGAATAAATTCAACCTAGAGGCCATTCTGAAAAGGCAGAAAAACCAAAGAATTCTTATGTATGATTGGCAAATCTCAAGAGTGCTAATTTAGGAGAATGTTAATAAGTAGGATGCTTCTGTGAGTTTGGAATGCTCATCTAAATCTTCTTTCAGCTGCCAGCTGAACCTGTGAACACTTTGGCCTGGCTCCGAACATTGGCAAAATGGTTCTCTAATTCCCGTCAGTCCCCCTTCCCCCTATTTCTGTCCCTTGCATGGAGACCTCTACCATTGAGAGTGCACATCCAGACGGCCCTGGGTCCCTGGATCTTACCTTTTCTTGCTCCTAGGATGGCATCTCAAGCTCACCCCTCTACCTCACCCTCTTTTATCCTCTCTTCACTCAGGCTCAGATTCTAGATACTATAAGGCAACAATTCACTCATATTCTATTGTAGCACTGTCCAATAGAAATATAATGTGTGCTGCATTACGTAATTTAAATTTTTTTACAGTTAAAAAGACCACATTAAAAAAGTAAAAAGAAATAGGTGAAAATAATTTTAATAATAGATTTTATTAAACCCAGTATATACAAAATATTTCTATATATAAGAAATATAGGAGGTAAAAGACCTCTACAGGGAGAACTATGAGACACTGAGGAAGGAAATAGCAGAAGACATAAATAGGTGGAAAACCATACCGCGCTTGTGGGTCGGCAGAATAAACATTGTTAAAATGTCTATACTACCCAAAGTGATCTACAGATTCAATGCAATCCCTATTAAAATACCAACATCATTCTTCACAGATGTAGAAAAATTAATTCTACACTTCGTATGGAACCAGAGAAGACCCCGCATAGCAAAAACAATTCTGGGCAATAAAAACAAAATGGGAGGCATCAAT
>RJWJ010037004.1:0-15774 GCA_004363605.1 Indri indri | reverse complement strand
GATAAACAAGCCAGAGTCTCTTTTCTGATGAAAAGATCACAATCTCATGGTTAAATCAGAAAAAAAAATTCCAGCAATTATAATAAGCAGGCCAATGACAGTATCTTGCCCAAGAGTACTTCAGCTCAGCATAAGAGGACCTGAATTAGGTAGTCAGGGAGAGATTTCCTGAGGAGGTAACACTTGAATTACATCTTGAAGGATAAAATGAATAATTTAAGTGGACAGAGGGGAGTATCAGTGCTCTATACATACGCGACATCTTACAACCATAAAGTGAAAGTGAAATATTCTGGGGCTACATGTTAATGGTGAGATGGTGGTGGGAGAACATGTAGGCAGCAGAAAGCCAACCCTTGTATGACATTCTAAGAAACTTCTATTTTGAGTGACACCAGCAAGATGGCTGACTAGAAGCTTCTAGTGTTCTTCCCACAGTGAAACCCAAAACAATGAATAGACAACTATATTTCAATCCAAATAACTGGGAAAGCACCAAAGAAAAGCAAAGAAGCAGAAGAAATCCTACAGGGTGTAGAAACCCAGAATGGCCACAAGAGAAGAGAAGGAAATACTTTGCCTATGCCATTCCATCCTCCAGTTGAGATTAGCTCAGAACCAGGAGGGACTTGTTTCTGCAGGAAAAATGCAAGGAAGAACACCCTCAAAACTCCCATCATGACTGCAAACACCTGCAGTCTTTGCTACTGGAGTTTCCCACAATCCTCACAGGCCCTGAGCCCAGCTTAGAAAGCTTCCCCAGGTCCACACACTGAACTATCCCCAGAGAAGGAGCCAATGCTGTGCCCTGTCCTCCACCCCCATTGCCTGTGCTGCTACTACTTTGTACCATCTTGAAACCAGAGCCACTGCTGGAGAGCATCCTGCTCTAGGGGGTGAGTTGTCATTTCATCCCTCCATCCCTGAGGCTCAGCCACTGCTGCACCATAACTACCCATAGCATGCCAGCTCCAAGCAGAGATGCTGTTGTGCCCTATCCCCTAGAATTAAGCTACTGCAGAGCTGTTCCATTGCTCCCATCCCAGTTGCTGGTGTACCTCCCTTCCCCTTAGAGCTGAGCTGAAGTGGTTCCCTCCCCCTGGGAACCTGGCGCCTTGAACTATTGGAGCAAAAGTGCCCTTCGCCCCAGAGCAGACACAGTACTTCACCCCCTGAGGACCTCAAATCTCCTCAGTACTAGAGAAGTCATGCTGGTGGAATAGCTGAGGCAGCACCTTGACCTTCAGGACCTTAGGCCTCTGGCACACCTGAGCAGTCATACCATCCCTCTCATAACACAGGCAAGGTAGCACCTCCCCTCTCAAGAGCTATGACACTCTAATATACTAGAGATGTTGCACCTTCCTGCACCACATCTGACATGTCACCCCACCCCCAGGGATTCAGAGTCACCACTGACCTACATAACTATACTTGCTAGGGCCAAGCAGATGTGGTATCTTGCATCCCAGGATGCAAGAGCCTTGTCTAAGCTATACTACCCTGCCTTCAAGCCAGTCACAGCACCTCACATACGTGGAACTGGACTAGGCCCTGCAATCCAAACTGCTGAGATACCTTGTCTTTTTGGGGAATGAAGTTATTGCTGCACTGCTCCCAGCCTCCCAAGGCCCAAGCCACAGCAGCATCTTACCATTTCCAGGTCCTTGCTGCTGCTGCACTTGGCCTCACAAGCCTGGGCCACTGCATGTCCCAGAGTCCAAAGTCACCACTACTGGTACCCGATTCCCAAGCTGCTACTGTACCCTGTTGCTTCTGGGTCCTGAGTTGCAAATGAGCTCTGCTTCTCAGGTCCTGAGCACCCTGAGCACCCTTTGCTGCCTAGAGCTGTGCTAGTGGTGTGCCCCCAAAGTCAGAATCATAGTTAAATCCCATCACCCTGAACCAAGATGCTGAGGTGTGCCTCAGAGCAATAGACTCCAGCTAAGTGGGAGAATAGCATCCATTCATTCCTTGAAGAGTGAACGTGCACCTAAAGGAAAAAGTGCTACAGTAGTTTCACAAGTCCCTGAGCCCAGGAACCTGACTCAACAGCCATTTTGAGCCCTGGATCCCAGTGCCACTATGGCTGCCTTTGAGCCATGTCAGACCCAACAGATCCCTGAACTAAGATGCCTCACTGTAAGGAATACAAGAACAGGAGTATCCCTAAAGCCCTTGTCCTAATAACCTATGCAGCCACTATCGCTGCCACAAACCCTGCAGCATATACCACTGAGGCACCTAAAGTCATCACTAATGTTGAGCATAACTGAAAAATCTGCACAGAGACTACTCCACTGAGCTCACACAGAACCAGAGCCATAACATCCTGCCCAACTAACACCCTAAGACCCATTTTTAGGTAAAAGTATTTGCCTAACAAAACTACTTTTTAAAGTTTAGAGGAGGTGACTGCACCATCAGGTCCACAGACATCGACTCAGGGACACAAGAAATGTGAAAAAGCAAGGAAACATGACATCATCAAAGGAATACAATAATTCTGCAATAAGTGGCCCCAAAGAAATGGAAATATATGAATTACTGAAAAAGAAATTCAAAATAATGATCTGAAGGAAAACCAGCAAGATACAGGCAAACACAAATAGAGAATTCAATGACATCATGAAAACAATTTATGATCTGAATGAGAAATTCAACATAAAGATAGATATCATAACAAAGAACAAACAAATCTTAGAGCTGAAGAATTCAATCAATGAAATGAAAGATACAATCGAAAGCTTCAATAGCAAACTAGATCAAACAGAAGCAAGAATCTGTGAACATGAAGATGGGTTTTTTTGAAATGACTCAGAGGAACAATAAGAAATAATGAAAAAGAGTAAAGATAGATTTCAGGAGTAAAGGGATACCATTAAGTGGACAAATATTAACATTATTTGGAGTTATAGAAGGAGAAGAGACAGAGAAAGGGACAGAAATCTTATTTAATAAAATAATTCCTGAAAACTTCCCAAGTTTTAGGAGCAATATGGACATTAAGATCCATAAAGCTCAGGGAGTCCTAAATAGATTCAACCCAAAGAGGTTCTCTCCAAGGCACATTATAATCAAGCTATCAAAAGTCAAACACAAAGAAAAATTTTAAAGCATCAAGAAAAAAAAGCATCAATACTCCCTATTAGAGTATTAGTGGATTTATCATCAGAAACCTTGCAAGCTAGGAGAGAATGAAATTATATATTCAGTGCTGAAAAATCAAAACTGCCAATCAAGAATAGTATACCCCTCATATCTATCCTTCAAAAATGAAGGAAGAAAAAAGTCTTTCCCAGACAAACAAAATCTAAGAGAATTCATTACCACTATACTTGCTTTATAAGAAATGTTTAAGGGAATTCTTCAAGCAGAAATGAAAGGGCAATAGTTAGTGTCACAAATACATATGAAAGTATAAAACTCACTGGTAAAGGTAAATACGCAGTCAAATTCAGAATACTCTTATTTTAATGGTGATATGTAAATCACATATATCTCTGATATTTAGGTTGAAAGTCAACATGGTCAAAAACAACTAAAGCTAAAATGAGTTGTTAAGGAATATACAATAAGAAAACATGTAAATTATGACATTGAAAATATAGATTGTTGGGGGATAAAAGTCTAGAGTTTTTGTATGTCATAGAAGTTAAAAAAGAGCACTGAAATACAAACCTTGAGGCATGGCAACAGAGGAGTACAAACTAACAAGGGAGATTCAGAAGGAGTAGATAGAAATTTAAGAGAATCAGTTTCAGACTCAATATCAGAGAGACTTTGAAAAGACAAAAAGGTTGGAAATTGACCACAGGATTTGATAAGACAGAGATTTTTGGCATGCAAGGAATTTCTACTTTTTGTTAGTCCAAAATTTCTTAATCTGTTGATTGAATTATTATTAAGGAAGACTTTATGAATAATCCATGGACCTCTTTTTAAGGGTATACTTACAAACTTTATGTTCTCCTGGTGTTTGGACCATCATCAGTATCAACAAGGCTGCATCCATACCCAGAAAAACAAACAAACAAAAACAATATTAAGGTGATCCCAAATAGTATGTGTCCGTTTATAGCTTTTTAGCATCTTATATAGCCCATTACCCTCAGTTCACCAGTGCTTCTGACTTAACACCCTTGTATATGCATTATTTTGAATTTGGACAGAAAAACATCATTACAAATTTATTTTCCCATAGTAGGTCACCCCTTACTGCACCATAAATGGCTATTGTTATCTTTATTCTGTATAGAAACTGGATCTATCTCATCTTTTTCACCAAATGTGGTTAAGATATAGTTCAACAAAATTTTAATAAAGATGGTGATATAACACAGGAGATAAAAATAAATATAAGGATAAAAGGTATGCATAGAATGTCTCCTTTTCAAAGAGAATCTTTGCTGAAACCGAATGCACACACACACACATTGTTGTGTTCTTCTTTCTCCTAAAACAAAAGAGCAGTTCCCCGATACATAGATAAATACTCTCTCACTTGAGAGGCAAAAAATCTATGTGAGATGTCCACTTCTGGCTTGGTGGACTAAGAAATCTGAACTGTCCTCCTACTGTTAACAAATAGAAAAACCCATTTAAAAAAATTTTTTTTTAGAAATCTGTTTGAAGGCATCATGAAGCTAAGAAGACACTGAAAAAGTATGAATACAAGGTCTTAAAGAACAAAAAAACCCAGAAAGAGGAGCCTGGTATTTGAAAAATGCCAAAAGGCAGATGAGAGATTGAGAAGCTAAGCAGGGCTTTGATTATCTTGTGAGGCTAGGAGTGACAAAATTGGGGTCCAGGGCCTGCCAAGAAAGTAGTGCTGGTAAACACCCCACAATTAGGGCTATACTCTAGCAGTAAATGTGAGCTGGAAATGGTTTCTATCTCTCAGGGAGATGAAGTCCAACTTAAAATGATCTTGCCTACCATAATTTGATTAAATTGATGAAAGGATATTAGTTCCCCTACATAGATGTCCCTTTGAAGGAAGAAAAGATATAATACTAGGCTTAATTACATGCAATTTATGTCACTAAACCTAAAATAATCAGGTTTGCATGAAGTAAAATTATTATTTTAGGAAAGGAAAATATGGATAAGATACATGAAGGATTCAGCTAAGTAAGTTAAACAATGACTTTAAAAAGTATTCTGAATATTTTTCAGTTAGCAGAGTTACACAATGACTTTTCTATAACTATTCTGAACATTTTCAAAAAAGTAGATATAATTGAAGGCTTTGTATTTAAAAAACATGGAAACTAGACACTGGAAAAACATAGTAAACAAAATTAACAATTCAGTGGAGAGGTTTTGCTACAGATTACAAATATCCAAAGAGAGCATTAGTAAAATAGAAGGTGAGTCAGAAGTTGTGTAAAAAAAAAAAAAAAAAAAGAAGAAGAACAGAGAATTAAAATAATGGAGAAAGCACAAGACAGCACGAGAAATCTAAGGGATATACTGAGAAGGTTTATTGCAAGTGTAATTGGAGTTTTACAAAAGAAGAAAGAATGACATAGAAGCAATATGTGGAAAAATAGGGCTGTAATTTTCCAAATCATTAGGAAGTAATGAAAACACCAATTCAAGAATAACTGTGAACCTCATGCATTTTAAAAACAAAGAAAATTGCACCTGGCACATCATAGTAAAGCTGCAGATAATGCAAAAATCTTAAAAGCAGGCAGAGAAAAAGATAGATTAAAATAAAAGAAGAAACAATTAGAAAATAAGATTCTTAACAAAAAACATCTAAGACAGCAGAGGATTGTGTTAGTTCTTTACTGTTGCATAAAAATTACTGTGAAATTAGTGGATTAAAACAACAAATGTTTATTATTTCATAGATTCTGTGGGTTAGTAATCTGTAAGCATTGTATCTGGGTGCTTTTAGCTCAAAGTCTCTCAAGAGATTGCATTCAAGTTGTCCACTGAAGTCCAGCTATATCAAGACTCAACCGGGAGAGGGTCCATTTCCAAGTTCACTCCCATGGCTATTGAAGCTTAATATGGTGGCCTTCATGTTTCATTTCCTCACAATGTAGGCTACTCCACAGACTTCCTGAGGGATAAGGTTATCCATGACATGGAAATTGGCTTCCCTCTTTCCAGGGAAGCCTCACAACATGACAGCTGGCCTCCCTTAAAGAGAGGGAGTGGCAGTGAGAGAAGACACCAACGTGGAAGCTATAGTCTTTTTATAACCTAACCTTCAAAATGATATCCCATCCCTTCTACTGTATTTTATTTGTTATAACCAAGTCTTTAGTTTTGCTCTGGGCTTCTGATAGAGTAGCATTCAAGTAAGTCATGTGGAATTAGAATTAAAATATATTGATATGTAACATATTACTCCAAATTTAGTATTTTAAAGGAACCATTTTATTTTACTCATTTTAGGGGTCAGGAAATAGAAATAGGTTCAGGTAAGTGGTACATATCAGCTGGATTGATTGGGGCTTTCTATGGTTTAAATGTGTCCCCCAAATTTCATGCACTGGAAACTTCATCCCCAGAGCAAAAGTTTTGGGATGTGGGGCCTAATAGGAAGTGTTCAGGTCATGAGGACTCTGCCCTCATGAGTGGATTAATGTTGTTATTGCAGGAGTGGGTATGTTATAAAAGAGAGTCTGGCCCCCTTCCCTTCTTTCACACATTCTCTTTCCCATGTGATGCCTTCTGCCATGTTATGATGCAACGAGAAAGCCTGCACCAGATGTGACCTCTCAATGTTGAACTTCCGAGCCTCAAAACCATGAGACAAATAAACTTCTGTCATTTATGTACTACCCAGTCTGTGATATTCTGTTATTGGTGCCTCAGTGGTCTTTGGCCTCTCTGCCTCTCTACATATGATGTGCCATCCTCCAGGACTTCTCTATATGGCTCGTATTTCTTACCGTGTGGTGGTCTCAGGATAGTCACATTTCTTACGTGGTGTCTGGGTTCTGAGAGACAGGAAAAGGAAGCTGTCTAGCCAGCCAAGGGCTAACTCAGCATTATCTCCACTGTATTTGTTTTGCCATGGTAGTTGTAGAGTCAACCTAGAGAAAAAAACGTCACCTCTGGAATAGGAATTAGGAAAGTTACATTGCAAGAAGAAACTTGTGGGTTTAGAGATAGTATTCTTACCATCTTTGGAACAATGCAATCTTCTACAATCAGCCCTCCGACCAGAACAGCCCACAGCCCACCCACATGAAAGTTACACTGATCTTTTCCCTTAAAATTTCATCCCATTATGGCACTGAGGTCACATTTTACTGGAAGGCTGCTGAATTTGATCCTTGTTTTGCAGCCATTCCTTAAACCGAGAATCTTTTTCCATCTGAAGGCAGTCGTGGCTTTTTTATATATCTTAAAATTCAGATTGAAAAGTCACCGGTTCCTTCTTTATCTCATCTCTCTATAACCATACTCCATTATATACAACTAAAAGGAACCAGATGGCACTTTCAATATTCTGCCTTAACATCTACTAAACCAGATGCTCTAGTTCATAGGCACATTTTTACTTTTTATCCCTCTCTATGTTATTATTGGTCTGTAAACAATTGTCCCCAAACTTAGGATATTAAGGCAAAAAAATGTATTTTCTAGCATAGTTTCAGAGGATCAGAAACCTGGAAGTGCCTTACATAGATGGTTCTGGCTCAAAGTCTTTCATGAAGCTGCAGTCAAGATGTCAGTGGTGGCTGCAGACATGTGAAAGCACAACTGAAGCTGGAGGATCAGCACTGATGATGGATCACTCAAGTGGCCATTGGGGGAATGCTTCAATTCTGCACTGGCTGTAGGCAGAAGGCCTTGGTTTCACAGGGTAGTCTGAAAGTCCTTCCAGCATTATAAGTGATTCCCCCTAGAATGTTCCAAAAGAGAGAGCAAGAAATAAAGTGAAGTTCCTTTTATGGCCTCCTCTTTGAAGTCATGCATGTCCATCCCATTCTGTTCATTAGAAGCAAGTCACTAAATTCAGCCCACACTCAAGCAAGGAAATTAGGCTTCACTTCTCAAAATGGGAAACATCAAAGAATTTGGGAAATATTCTAAAATTACCATATCTCCATTACTTCAGTCAGTGGTTTTGCTAAATTTTCTATCACTGCATTACACAGTTTATCCTTTCTCCAAACTCCAATCACAGTTTTTGCATTATTCTTCACCCTCACAAAGAGTCTACTTGAGGTCCTTCACACCTCTACCCAACACACAGTCCCAAATCCAAAGACACATGTTTTGCATTTTGTTAGAACAAAAAAACTTACTTCTAGTACCAAATTTCAGTTTTGGTATATATTCCTGAGTAAGAAACTATCCCAAACCATTAGCAGATTAAAACAGCAACCATTTAGTATGTGTAATCATCCTGTGAGTCAGGTATTTATTTTGTCAAGGTATGGTGGGATGGTTCACTCCAGCTTAGGAAGTTTGGGCCTCACCTGAGAGGTTCAAATGGTTTGAGATTGCTGGCATGGCTTCACCGGGGTCGTATGTCTAGAGCTGTTGTTCAAGCTGTCAGCTGGGTTTTTCAGATCTCCTCCATGAGGTCTGCTAGAGTTGGAAAAACTAACAGAGCTTCTTTCCTCACATCTGATACCTGGATTGGAACAGCTAGAATAGCTGAGTCTGGTCAGGTATCTCTTTTTCTCTAAGAGGCCTCTCTGAAGCGCTTGGGAGTCTCACAGTGGCTGGAATTCTTTCGTGGCATTGATTTCTTCCAGAAGGAGCATTTTAAAAACTCAAGTGGAAGTTGCAAGGCTTTATATGACCTAATCTCAAAAGTTACTCAACATCACTTCTGTTGATTATACAGGGACAGCCTAGATTCACTGTGGAAGGAGAACATGCAAAAATGCAAGTACCAAGAGCCTTGATTCATTTGGGAACCATATTTGGAAACTAGCTCTCATGCAATCCCCCATTAGTTAACTGTGGGTTCAATGATTTCTAGACTACACTTTTTTCAGTTCTCTACCCAAAGTGTACTTCCCAAAACACAAATTCCATCTGAGATAGTGGGGTACATAAAGTTTATTGCAATGGATTTGCAGATGTAACTAAATTGGAATGGGTTTCATAATGCATAATGATACCCATTAAAATAGATAATATCATTTCTATTTCCCTAAACCAATAAGTTTATTTTTTTGTAGCACCAAAGAAGCAATTTTATAGCAATGCTTATTCATTTAATAATTTCATACAGTGCTCCTCGTGTATTCATATGTAATCCCAGTGCTTATATATTTATTCTCTAAGAATTGGTTATCATTTTTAATCATACAATTTCCCTTCAATTACAAATATGTGAAAGAAAGCATTACACTGAGTAGGTAGTCCATGTTTATTGGTGTTGCTATTTATATAGAAAATTATGTATTAATATGCATACATTTACTCAATAGGCATGTGCTAAGCACCTATTTCATGCTGTGTTCTGTATAACATATTTGTAGAAGTGTATACCCTTGAAACAGCTGCATAATCCAGCCTTCCCTCCCCACCGTCTTCCTTCCTGGCTTCATGGCTTTGAGTACTACTTGGGCTAATTAAAGTTTCAAGAGCACTGATAGCCACGTAAATATAGTAATTTAATATATAGCAATTTCTCCTACCTGCCCCGAGACAAATATAAGATTTTTAGATTTTCATGTCAGTAGATTAGAGTATATTCTAATTTCCTTCAAAATGACAATAGCAGCATAAAAGAATAATCCACAGTGTACAATCTTGATAAGTCTTTTTCTTCTTTTTCCTCCCTTCCTTCCTTCCTCCTTCCTTCTTTCTTTGCTCTCCTTTACTCTTTCTTTTCTGTAACAAGAAATGCAGAAGAATAACACAGGATTGCTAAGAATATCACCTTCTAGTGAGGTCCTCTCTGGTGACATTTTTGAAGTATCCTCCCTTAACATCAACCACATTGCCATCTTTGCTTCCTTCACTTAATTTAACACAATGTGTTATGTAAACCTATTTATTTGCTTGTTTTTTCTTCTTCCCTCTTGAAAATATAAGATTAAGGAGAATAAACACATTGTATATCTAGGATACCACTGAATCCTCCGTGCCTGAATCCTTAGCAATAATGATATTGGATAGGTCATAGAAGCAACTGGAGGCTTAAGAATTGAACTCAGGAATTTCAGGAGTTTAGGAAGTAGGAAACCCAGCCAAGGACACATTCCAGGAATAGCCTGGTGAACACACCACCCTTGGCATCACCGGCATACTTATTCCACCTACATCAGTGGCTCACCACTACTACTGGTCAATATCACAGAAATGAATTCCAAACTCCACCTTTATGTGGCTAACTCAAGTTTGAAAAGTATTCGACTATTTGAATTTTTATTGTGGGTCTGCACCCTACCTGCTGGAGTCTAAAGAGGGGCTACCTAGGACAATCCAGGGTCCACCAAGATTCCATTATACAGGAATGAGCTACATAAATACCATTTTCTTATTAAAGCTTAGGTAAAGCTTAGGTAAAGGGTCATCTAGCGACTGTAGAAACTTCCTGTCAAGTTTAAGTAGCCACTACTCTACATTAATTACCCCTGTAGAAGACCCACCTTGGCTAACAGATACTGATAGGAACTAGGCTGTAGCTGGTAGTCTATATCTGTAAGAATTGCTTCTGCAGAAATGAAAGCCAAATAATGAAACTGGCAAGGATAAGGTAAAAAAAATACAAAAGGAGAGAAAAATGCCTTTATAATTATACAGAGTGCTGAACTGCTAGTCAACTGGAGGAAAATGATCAGTTCTAGTCAAATAATAGCAATTATTTCAACTGCACATTATATGGGTAATTTATGAAAATGGGCTAAATCGCTTGTTAATTGTATATACAATGGGCTAATTTTTCAATTTTCAGAAGAAAGTGAATATTTTTATTCTTTATGAAAACCCAAGAACTATTTATAGTCTTTCATAATAACTTGAAAGTTAATCTTACTTTCATAGTGTTTTATTCTTGCATATATATATATTTCTACAAAATTTCAAATCTGTTGCTGACCATTGGAATTTTTCCTGTGCCATGAATGGAGAAAAAATTAGAATAATGTTTTAATTTTACAAGATGATGAAAATTATCTTTGGAATATATATTTATACCATATATATGTATATATACGTGTGTGTATATATATATATATAAATTCATAACAACTTTTCAAGTCATACAATTCTCTCTCACTGAGCAAAAAATTGCTATTTTACTGTATGAAGGATTTGAAGGCAGTGTGTTGATAAGGGGTTTTAGATTATGTTAAGGGAAAAAAGAGGCATGGATTATTTTGAGTTTTCTTTTGAGAGAGCTCCGTCTACACTTATGAAGTTTATCTATGGCATAGCACATTTCTACATTCACCATGAGGAATCAGGTGAAGGGTTAGGAATATGTCCCTGCTGCATGTTCTGTGACGAGAACTTGGTGTTGTATGGACCAAAGCCTTCTTCCCACTCTTCATCCCTTTACAGAGATTCCCTAAACTTCAGATTTAAAATTGATTCTAGAACCAGTCTTCTGGTCTGTTAATGTGACCTGAAAAGCATTGGTGACTGACTCTTTTTCTGGCTTGTAACAGACACAGTTGATGCCACACCCATATATCTTCAGCATTCCCTGGAGATCACCTGTGGCTTCAGTGGAAAGTTCCCGTAGACACTATTGTTTCCCTCTTGAGCACTGTGTCTTTATGTCTGAGAGACAAATGTGACCCATGAATGGGGCAGGACACAAGTGTTGGGGAATTAATGCCCTGCAAGCAATTCTCAACTAATGAGGGGTTGAGGTTGTTAGATAAAATTCAGCTGCAGCCCTCTGCTCCCAGAATTTTGAGGTGTGCTTTATATAATCTCTCTGAGGGTACCCAGTGGGAACACACAATTTCTGGCTCTCCTCTCTCCTTTTTCTAACTAATTTCCATACTCCCTTATTGTGCTTTCTGGGATCAACTCCTAAATAAACAAACTCCTGGCACCCAAATTCTAGTCTCAAAGTCTGTGTTTTTTTTTTTTTTTCCTAATGTAAATGTCCACTGAATTTTATTTTTTAAAAAGGCAACAGGGACACTATCCTGGAGACACAAGGTTGATCAAGGAGGAACAAGTCTCTGCTAACTGATTGCATTTATAAGGAAATAAAACCCTCTGTCTCTGTGTTCTTATCACGGGGCCATGATCTGCTCTGGTGGCTGCATCTTTTATTGGTATGGTTGTCGTGCTTTGAGGCTCTCTCTCACAGCATAGGCACAAAGGAATACATGACTGTAATTTATTTCTAAAGCTATAAGAAGGAATAGCTTCACTGAGATACTGTTTCTGATAGATCCTGATAACCACACTTCCCATGGACTTCTTATTTATGACTGTTTTAAATAATTGCCTGTAGAAATGAGACTTAAAATGCTGAAATTCTATGGTCTGCAAATCCCATTATCTCTCACTCTTATTTTCCTCCAGCTCAGTCTATCCCAACACTCCAGCTTTCATGAAATCAGGGGCTTTGTTTTATTTACTTCTTTATCACTAATATAACAAGAACAAAATGCCTGGAAAAGAGTAAATGCTTCCTAAATATTTGTAGAATAAATCAATTGAATCAATTCAATTGCTTGGTAGTCTTATGAACTTAGACAAGTTGGTTAACTTCCCTATGCCTCAGTTTTCTCATATGTAAAATAGGGATAATAAAAATCCCTGCCTTAAATTATTATTTGGAGATTTGAATGAGATTTTATATATAATACGTTAAATGTAGTGTCTAACATATGATGAATATATTATTATTAATATTACTATTACCCTTTATTTAACATATTAATATATTTATTAAGTGATGGCTGTATGCTAGTCATCATTGTTAGGTGATGGAATAACATCAGTGAAGCACAAGTTCCCTGAACTGATGAAACTGTAGCATATTAAGCATGATAGATGATAAACGGACAATCCCTGTATCTATATTTTGCTCAAGGAAATTTGATCTTTTTCTAGAAGTATTGAAGAACTACAAAAAGTATAAGTCAGGGTAATAACAACTTTTAAAAACACATCTTAATGACTTCAGCAATATAATAACACATTCATTGGGTAAAATATTGAAAGCAAGATGGTTTATTAAGAAACTACCTCAATATTTCAGGCAAATGAGGATAATGGTAGTGAAATAAATGCTTCTGAGGACTATACTGGAATAGAACAGATAAAACTGGGTGGATGGCCATTCAATTAACTAACTAGGGGATTATAATAGGAACAAGTAGAGAGAGGGATTTAAGATAACTGCATGTTCCCCAAGACCCCATGGAGAAAAGCACTGCAGAATTGGGAGCAAGCAGGAGTTGGGGAATATGAAACAGTTCCTGAAACTTTGCTGAAAGTGGTAGGAGCAGAAGGTCTGTGCCTTTATCTAGAGAAGTGAGTTGGGAAAATAAAGAAACCAGGGGTTAGGATGACAGGACAATGAAGACTAGTGACATAGCTGGGAAGAGGCAGAATGAAAGGATAGATTAGGAACATTCCCAAAGTATTTTCACAAGGTGATGTCTTTCCCCATGTCAAGACTGTTTCTGTCATCACTTCTGATTTTTGAGTGACTCTATTTCTTTTTTTAATTTTTATTTTTAGTTATTATGGGTACATAATAGTTGTATATCTTTATTTCTGATTCACCTAGGATGCTCATCTCCAGCTCCCAAAGGCAGCCAAGAATCTTACTGTCTCTGGTTACACCAGTGTCACATTACTCTGAATAACATATTTGTGTTCCTTCAGTTGCAAGAATGCTTTCTAGCCTTTCATTTTATTTTTAATTTGAAAAAGTATGGATTCTTTGCTTTAAAATAAACATAATACCATTATCTCACTTAAAAATAATAATTCTTTAATGTCATCAAATATCTGGCTAGTTCAACCTTTCTTCTGCTATTGTGACTCATCTAGTTCTATTTTGGCAATATATCAACTCTTAATTTTTATTATTTACAGACTTGGTTTTCTTCCTTCTGCCAAAATTAAAAAGACAAAAATTTGGGTTTTTATAATGGTTCTCCCACTCCTTTGGGGATTTAAACAAAATACCACTAACTAAAATCTTCTGAAACAACCAGTTTCTATGATCCTAAAAATGTAAACATGTCATCAAAATCAAATGTCTTATATATATGTAGCCCAAAGGTATTAAAACCTTAATATCTTAAGGTTTAAGGTCTTAAAGTAAATGCCAGAGTGTCCCTGCTTTCTACAAGAGGAAAGGGCATTGTAAGTTCATGACAGAATGAAAGACTTCAGTAATTTGAATATATTTCTCAGAGCCAGAGGGCTGAAAGGTAGTTATGCAAGACGTGCAAGCCTCCAGATTATGAAAATTAAATGTTTTAGAAGCTAGAAGTAGATATCCTTCTACCAAGGAAAGTACCCTGTGAAAAATAATATCTACTTTGTGGTAGTCACTGTGCTAGGAACTTTACATATATGAAACATTTCTCACACTAACTACATAAAGTAGGGATTATCAAGATTTGTAAAGCAAAGTTCAAAGACGTTATCTAATGTGTCCAATATTACACAGTAAGTGGATTTGCTCCCCGGCTTGTTAGACTCTAAAACCATAGTCTTTTCATGACTATAGAAGGTTGCCACCTCTAGGTGTAGCCAAGACACATTGGAATGTGCTATTTATGCTTAAAGTTGAGGAAACCCAAACTGGAGTTATACCTATGGAAACATGGTGCTGAACTAACCTCTCTGTGCACCACGATGGCAAGGGAAGCAAAACATGCAAAGTTAGAGCAGCCTCATCACTTGTTGGAAATTGCTCATAGATACATTTCTTAGGAACGTGCATTTAATTAAACTTTCCCTTTAAATTGGCCTCCTGTTATCTGTCAGAGTTTAGTTAGAAAACCTGAGCCACAATAAGAACTGTACAAATAAGGGATTTCTGACATTAATTAGACCTTATATTAATTAGATCTTAAAATAATGTGCCACAATCAGAGGCAGTGAAGGTCTGAGGGGGAGAGGGATAGACACTAAGCATCCCATCAGATGCACAGGTACAGGGATCCAGTCAGAGCCTGCAGGATTAGGTTGCCAGATTTAGCAACTAAAAATATAGAACAACCCATTCAATTTGAATTTCAGGTAAATAACACATTTTGTTGTATAAGCATGCCCCATGCAAAATACAAATATACTTATATTAATTTTTTTCTATTGTTTATTCCAAATTCGAATTTAACTGGGTGTCCTGTATTTTATCTAACAGCATAATAGCAGGAACATGTGAGAAGTCAAATATGTTCACCTCTCAAGTGGGTCTGCAAAGGGGAAGTTTGTGGAGACATAGCTGCCAGCTACATGGTGGGAAATAGCTACTGGGCTACACAGCTAAGGGCCTGGCTGTGGGCCTGGGCTGCTATTGGTCACCAGGGTGGACATTCAAGAAGAGGACCTGGGCGAGGAGCAAAGGAGAGTGACAGCAGCCTGGGATTTGCTGGACTCCTCTGAGATGGACAGATGTGCTGTCCAACCACAACCACCTTTGGAGAACAATGACTTCACATCTTCCTTTTGAATTGTGCAGGACCTCTGTCCACCACACAGGGAAGGAGGGTTTGGGAAAGATGGTTCCTAGTCTTAGTCAAATTGGTATAGCACAACGTAGTACAACTACTCTTTTGGCCAAAACTTTCTTGCGCTTTGTCTTCTTTCCTCTTTCTTCTTCCTTCTCCTTCTCCTTCTCCTTCT
>RJWJ010037003.1:0-15786 GCA_004363605.1 Indri indri | reverse complement strand
CATCCATTCGGCAAACATAGTGTTTAAAATTTGGTGCTGGATTCTAAAATGCAAAGTGGTCAGAGACAATCCCTGCCTGGCACAGCTCAAGGTCAGTCCAGATCTGTTCAGTCTGCACTTGGCTTGGTGTACACCCACCCTGAGCTGGCCCCTGGTGACCTCAGGGGAACAAGACACCGTCTCTGGTTTTAACCACAAAGAGGTCACAGTACGTAAGCAGATAATTGAATATAATGTAACAAGGTTACAACAGAGAGGCGAGGCCCGGGACACAGGGCGGGGCCAGGAGGAAATGGCCCAGAGCCCACTGATGCTAGGGCTTGGCCAAGGGAGGACAGGGGTGTCCGCGCTGGCTTCTTGGACGCCAAGGATGTCGTGTTCCAGTCTCTGTGATGAGGACCCTTATCCCAACTCCTGGAGCCCCGGGCACGGTCCCCTCACGTTCTAAGAGGAGCCAGTTCCTGACCCTGCGGGGGGTTGACCAGCAGCTGCATCTGCAAGGACTGTGGGTTGAGGCGGCTGCAGCCGCTGCCGGACCCAGCCGGGCTTGTGGTTTTCATGCCCTCGCGGTGTTCCCGGCAGCCCAGCCAGGCGCCCAGCGGAGCACATTCCAGCGCTATTTATCCTGACAGCCTGCGAGGGTTTCCGCGAGGACGAGGAGGGCAGGCACAGAGAGGGCACAGCCGCCGGCCCAGGTCTCCCAGGGTGGGGACGCCCGGCACCCACCGACTCTCACACCCCATCCTGGGACCCGTCCACCCATCTCCTGGAGTAAGTGTGGGAAGTTCTCGGTTTGGGGAAGTTGTAATAAAAATTGGGTCCTTCCAGAAAACACTCCGGACAGCTGAGCACGCAAGAACCCGGCCCTGGACCAACACTGCCCAGAGGTGGTGTTGTTTCTCCTGTAAGGGCAACCAGAGATGTGGAATCTGAATAAAAATAATAATAATAAAAGGTAAATTTTCCCTTTGGAAGGTCCTCCCCCCACTAACCGTTTTGAAGGCTTGTTAATAAAAGGGAAAAGTCAGAAAAAGAATCTTTAGGAAAAGTAAAAGCCTTTCTCTTGATCCAAGAAGCCCGTGGAAATTCCTCCAGAAAGACGAGCCGACAGTCCTCACACCTGCCGGGCTCCTCCGCCGGCTCATTAATCACAGCCTGTTACTGTAATTTTAATGAATGTTGATCTTATTTTCTTTGTGTAATCCAATTACTTTTGTTTTCTTAGCCAGCATCGGGGATCTCTCGGTTTCCAGCATTCTGCCAGTCAGTGCCCTTTAGACAGGAACAATTCAATTCATTATCATTAAGCCTCCACTTTTAATACCACTTTGGGGGAAAATCAGTGAAAGAAAATCCGTCTGGCACAGCCCTTGCCCGGTGCAGGGGGAGGCGGTCTGTTCTGAGCACCTGAGCGGTCCCAAGACGCGGTCCTCCCGGGCCCCTAATGTCATTCTGAGCCTGCGGCTCATTAACAACCCCATCCTCTGGCAGCCCCACTGGTCGGGGAAGAAAGGAAAAGTTGAATTTGAAGGTTGCAGAACGGTCACTCTGGAGGGCTGGAGGTGGGTCCATGACTGGAGCTGCCGGGCTGGGCTGGGGTACCCGGGGAGGAAGGAGTGCCGCGCATGCTTGTGTGTGTGTGTGTGTGTGTGTGTGTGCACGCGTGTGTGTGTGTGTGCGCGCGCGCGCGTGTGTGGTGCGCGCGCGCGTGTGCATAGACAGGAGGCCACCACGTCATTCAGTGATCCTGTCTCTCTCTTATGACCTAGCCTGGTTGCAGCAACGACCACAGGCTCACAGGCGTGTGCTCCCCGCAGTCAGCCGACACACGGCAGCAGCCTCTGCGGCTGTTTCCCTGGACAGAGGAACGAGGCTGTTAGAAACCTGTTTTCTTTTTCTCTCTCAGGAGCAAATGCTCATAGACTCAAAAACTGAAAGCCGTACCCAGTTCCTCATCCTACTTTCCCCGCACGGCCTGCTTTCTGGTCCTGCTCCCTGCTGGGGGGAGATCTGCACTCACTCGGTTCCCCCCAGCCTCTCGGCGCCTTTCCTCCTGACCCGCCGGTGTCCAGGGCCTCCCTGCTGGCGGGATGGATGCCGTGGGCAGGTGCACATGCAGCTCTGGGGCCATTGTGCGGCATGGACGTCCCCTGGACTCAGAAGGACACAACTGAGAGTGACCAGAGGCCCGGGCGGAGGGAGTGGGAGAGGGAACAAAGTGTCTCCTAAATGCCGAGTAACCTTGCTTGAGCAGCAGAATTGAGAACCCGAGTAACCTTCGGTAGTCAGCAAGTGCGCAGAAGGTTAAGGTCTAAATTTACGAGGTGACGGCTTAGCCCAAGGAAAAGCAGCAGGGACCCGCCTGGGGGAATTGCCGGGGCAGCCGGCTCTGGAGGACAACCGGGATGGAGAGCTTGTGCAGAAATGTCAAAGTTCACAGGAAAATGAGTAAAGATTAGGGGTTTTACTAGGTAATAAACACTGAATTATGGACCATTCCTGAACAATTAGTCGTTCAGAAGAGCACAGCGTCTTTCCACATGGACACATCTGGGCCTTCGTGGAAAGTGTGTGTGCTGGGAGACCCCGGCAGCGAGGGACGTCAGCGCACGCTCAGTCCACATGCCACCGGTGAGCGTCCCTCGGACCGGCCAGCAGGACTCCTGACCCGAGGCGCACGCTACAGCTCAGCTGGTCACTTCTGTTGCACGCATTTCTGCAGCAGAGATGTCGCTGCACAGACAGGGCCTGCCGCTGTGAGCAGGTCCCTCGGCAGAGTCAGGGTCTACATCGTGTTTCTCACCTGCCGTTTATTAAGGCACAAGAGTCCGCTTCGGTTTTCTCAATGTCTCTCAACAACGTGAAGATAAAGGAAATGATTCACTTGAAAGCACTGTTTAAATTCTGAAGCACTCAGCAAACACAGGGAATTGTTATCATAAAAACATTTTCGTGTTTTTAATTATTTCGTTAAAATCAAAATAAGCCCTGACGTCATTTGCACAAATGTGTGCAGAGAACCCTTCATGTGTACACAGATCGCCTCGTGCGGCTTGTTAAAATTTGAGTTCTGATTAGGCAGGTGCGGTGGGTGAAGCCTGAGATCTCGCACCTCTGACACGCTCCCAGGCGATGCCGCATTCGCCCCGGACTGTATTGTGAGCAGCGAACGTCCAGAGCACAGGCCCCGAAGCCACACGCCCCTGCCCTCCCAGCCTCGTGGACCAGGGCTGGATCAGCACCTGCCGCGTGGGGTTGCGACGAGGGTCGGAGCCCTTGAACCAGGTTGTGCACCTGTTTGCCTGCCTGGCACAGAACTGGCAAAAAGTACCAGCTGTTGCTAATGCTGCTGAGTTTTCTTTATTCAATCATTGGGTGGTGCTAGATATATACTGATATTAGATCTTGGTAAAAATATTGCTTATTTCAAAGCCATAAGTTGTTAGTTCATTGTGAATAATATGTAAAAACTAAACCTTAATTTTAATGACCCAAAACATATTATTCCACATTAAAAGTTTGATAAATAAATTACCGTACTTTATTTATACTGTTTTAGAAGCATTCTTTATACTTAATCAGATTAATTTTTGCAAAAGCAGTTTTAGAATAAGTCTTTATCTCTAAAAAGTAACGTTATTTACAGCATAAAATAAACCACCACCATATTATTTGGTTTTTCCAGCACAAATGCATAGATGGCTATTAAATATCACCATATCAGATGTAGGATTTCTATTTTGAGATTGTTCTTCTCTTTTAAAAATGGCAAATTTTCAACTTGAAGTCCCTCTCTCTTTTTTTAAGCTTAGTTTTACATATTTTTTTATACTCCTATATACCTTAGGGACAAAGGTTGGGGTTGCAAGAGTCAGGGTGGTAAAACTGGAGCCATATACACTAGACTTAAGTCCTTTTGATACAGGTGCTAAATCTATTTCTTAACTCTTGTTGCACTATAATATATTTGTGAAACTTCTAAAAATGCCAATGCCTGTCCTCACCCAAGAATTCCAATTTAATTGTCTGGAGCGTGGCCTTATATTGGTATTTTTGGGATTCCTGACGGGGACCCAGAGTTTAGAGCCGTGGCCACCGCTGGTTTCTCTGATGCATTTTTCTGGTTTTATCCCCATCATGTATGTCTGGAAACTACCACAGAACCCAGTTCTCATGATCCTCCTGACACCATTGCAACAATCCAAGGTGGACTGGACCAAACATGTTTTTAGTCACTTCCATTCTCAAACTCTACAGGTGCAGAAAGTGCATTAAATCTGTCTACTGTCCATATGCATTTAGTTTATTAAACTCACCAGAATGTTTTGCTGTTATCTGTGAAGGGCTTAGAGGATAAGTGGAAAAAATTCTAATAGGCAGTAATTTCTTCCAAACTCGGGATTTGTTCTCTTGCATGTGCCTACAAATTTTGGGAACTTTATTGTGCCCAGGATTTGAGACCTGGAACGAGTGTTTTGTTAAAGATGAAACACAGAAAGAGACCCTGTAGACATAGAGGAAACCTGGTCCACGCAGCTTACTCTCAACATGCACATGAACTGAGCCCGAGGACCGTGGGTCAGCAAGTGTGGTGCCATACCTATACACACAGGGATGAATTCCAAGGGCAATAGATTAAGCATGTAGCTTATTGAGTAGTAAAACAAATTTTTTAAAAAACCAACACAAATAATAAAAGGAAAACCCATGATTCGTTTCACCTGGCATTGTCTCTCTGTTCTTCACCAAGGGAGCATTGAGCTGGGTATCAAAATCCAGACCATATTCTTTCTTTGTTTTCCAGGCTGAAGTGATCTGGAAAGTGTTGTTTATTGTCTGGTCCACTGATTTGGCCTTTTATTATATGTTGCTTTGTGAGAGCTCTTACATTTTTCATAGTATTCTTGTATGAATATTTTCTTAACAAATTTTGCTTGTGTTTAACTTTGTTTCCTCTGCCAATACTGTATAAATTGTATTGCAGAATACCTACTTTTTATGCATTTTATCTTTCCATAGTCACTGATACAATAATTCGAATAACTGGAGTATTAAGAAACATTGCTTTTCTTATGCATTTCAAGACATAGAGAAACAATTAAAAACCATCCATAGGTTTAAAGCTAAAAATTAAATGTCTCATTGTTGAAATTAACTAGATAACGATGTCAGCAAGATGGCAGAACAGGAAGCCCCCTCACAGTAAGTCTGCCTAGCAACTATCCAGAGACAAGAACACATTTGTGAAAAGTCTCAAACTCAAGAGTGCAGCGGAGACAGCCTCTTAGATCACAGAACGGAGAACAGCTGCATTAGAAGGGTGAGAGCAACAGTTCCACTTTGTCCCATCATCCCTCCCCCAAGCTAACACAGCTCCATACAAAGAGGATTCCCCTGCATCTGTGGTGTCCACAGAGGGGAAAGAGAGCCCAAAGTGGACACGTGGCTTCCCTGGAATTCTGAGATGCCCTGCAGGAGGCTACTTCTGTCTTGCCTCTCAGGGAATGTGGAGGGTGTCTGCAGGGCTGGACCACTGGGGCCGGTGGGAAACAAGCAGAGGATGGGACTCACAGAAGCCAGCACATGGATCTCGGCAGTGGCTCTGTGCTCCTGTCAAGGGTAGCACCTACCAGAGGTGCCGGCAACAGCATAGCCCACCCACAAAGGCAAGCTGGTTGCTGCCAGGACATGGTTGATGCTTCTCCCTGGCTTGAGTACCTCGCCAGCCACCCTGCCTAGCCTGAGAGCCCAGCCCTATTCTCTGCCCAGGCAGAGATGCAAGCTGTAACCATGTGTTTCTATGGAGCACGATGTCTGGCCTCACCCATCCTGAGCAGCTGAGCAGTGACCTACCCAACCTCAGAGTCCAGACTTCAACCCTGCCTCACTGCAGAATCCAAACAGTGGTGCCACCTGGCCAGGGGATACGATCTGTGGTCTTGCCTCGTCAGAGGTAAGAGCAGTGCCCAGCCAGCAGTCCTGCCTGATGCAGAGCCTGCCGGTGGTCGCACAGGATGGTGGAGCCCAGTTAGCAACCTACCCAGCCTCGTAGCACAGGCAGTGGCCAGCCCAACTGGAGAATCTGACGGCTGTCTCTGTGTGCCCACGGTCTAAGGCTACAGAGGTGAACTGGACAGCGCTCCCAACCTAACCGAGGCTATGACCCCAGGGCCAGGTGGTGGACATAGGGCAGAGATGAGAAATGACCATTTGGTCCTTAACCAATTGCTGGGATAGTAAAATTGAAGAGGAAAGTAGCTTCAGTCAGGGAGGGCAGGGTCAGGGAGAGTTTAGAGAAGGCTTCCCGGAGACATGGTGCCTCAGGTGACGTGAGAAGAATTAGCTGGAGTGGCACGTGGGTAAGGGTTAGTGAGGGCCACAAAGGGTCACAGGCACAGTCAGGGGGGCTCGAAGTGGGCGGGAGGTCACCAGGGGCCCAGTGGTGAGGCTCTCAAGCCACCTTAGTGTTCAGACCTACCCTAGGGAGGAGGCTGGCCTTGATCACGAATGCCCCGGTCAGACGGGCCACGTAGAACAGCTGCTCTGCCTGTCGTGAGTGTCCTCATGCCCACCAGGTGGGAGCCTGTGGCTGTGTGGGGGTGCACCGAGGCTGTGGGGAGGAGGCTGAATGCTGAGAGCACTTAGGAGTCGCCTGAGTGTGACGACACACGCCAGCTTTGGGCACTGGGGGAGGAGATGAGGCCAATTTCAGACGCGACCGTGGGAGGTGTCCAGTGGACCCCACCTGGAGAGGACACTTGTAGGGCTCAGGGGCTCAGGAATGAGTGTGGAAGGGGTCAGCCAACTGGGAGTGGCCAGCAAGGACAAGCAGGTCCAAGGTGGCCGTGGTGCCATCAGCGGGCGAGGATGAGTGGAGAGGTCTGAGCAGGTGCTGCAACTCCAGGGCAGGACAGAGAAAGAAGGGCGCTGAGGGATCCAGGGCCACATCCATGAAGAGGACTCAGGCGATGCTCCTCTGACCCCAACGCTACCTGGAACCATTGTCCCCGAGAGCTTCAGGGGCTGATCTACTGTGTAAGATCGGACGAGAAGACAGCAAAGTTTCAAAGCCGCACATGAGTCCCCGTTCTGTGTTGAGAACCCCCTTCCTCACTGGGGTGGGGGGTGGAGGGTCGTCCCTGGGGGGGCCTGAGGGACCAGGTGGTCCGCAGGCTGCCCCGGAAGGGGCACACACACCTGACACATGGCACATGTCTACCCCCGTGGTCTTCAGTTTGCAGGAAGGGCAGAGAAGCCAAGGCAAGAAAAAATGATAAATAAAGGGGGAAAAAGGGGAGGGAGGGAAGGAGGGAGGAGAGAAAGACAGTGCGTCACTCCGTGTCCTCGAATGTCACTGGCATCGTATTTTAACAGTGCATTTCCACTGGTGTCTGTTTCACTGACAGACATCACAGGACCATTTCCAAATGCACGAGTCACTCTGCTGGCTCAGGTCCTGGTGGTGACAAGCCCGCTGGACTCTTTCCGAGATTTGGCGCTGGACTCTGCTCACTGTCATGAACAGCAGCACTGCATGCTCACCGCTTCCTGTTCACGTGGCACACGTGGTCACTGCCACCCCCTAGGGTAACCTACTGCCCAGCCGCCTGCCGAACCTTGGGGCTGGGAGCCGACCTCCATCTCCCTAGAGCACCGACATCCCCGTCGCCACCCACGTGCGACTCTTACCTCTGGGACCACCTTCTCCTGAAAGCCTCAAGCAGTCAGAAGCCACCCAGCCTCCCTGAGCAAATATTAAAGCATCAAAACCAATAATGCTACTTGGCACACATTAAACACGTCGACCTTAATGAGGTTTGATGTTTGCACAAATTTTACACATTTGCTTTATGTTTTCACGTGTATATTTGCTTCAATGTTATCTCTTTTAAATTGTAAACTAGAAGGCAAGAGAAGTATGTTTTTAATGATGTTTGCACAGGACTTAGCGTTAAGTCTCAACTAGAAGAACAAGGTCAAATCAAGTAATCTGTGGGCGTTCAGACATGTACCTTTTTCCAAATCAACAATTTAAAATGTTTATTGTGATGTGTCTCTGTCTGTGTGGTGCTCACTAGTGTGCATACCTTTGGTAACGCATGTGCGCGCAGCATGTTAAAGGCAGGCACTGCGATCACCTGCACCCGGCAGACGAGGTCCCTGACACCGCAGCGCAGAACCGCATTGCCACTTTGCTCTGCCACTGGGGGGGGGGGGGGGGGCAGGGTCTGAACCTTCCCGGGCTGGAGCCCAGAGTCTGTTCCCCGACCTTTGTCTCTTGGTCAGTGAAGACATCCTATGAAGTCCCTACGCTGACAAACAAGTTACCACGAACTTAGTGACTTAAAACATACCGTTTCCCGTTTCACGATTCTGCAGGTGGTAGGCATAGGGAGGTGTAGCTGGATTCTCTAACGCAGGATCTCCCAGGGCTGCAGTCTCATCAGGAGCTCAGCGGGGGGCGGATCTGCTCCCAAGTCTGTCACGTGGCCGGCAGGTTCATCTTTGTGGTTGCAGGAGAAAGGACTCTGTTTTCTGCTAGCTGTCAGCCGGGACGACTCTCAGCTCCAAAAGGCCACCCTGTATCCCTGACGCATGTCCTCACCATGGCAGGGCAGGTGACTTCTTACAAGCCAAGCCACAGCGGGCGGGGGGGGGTCTCTCTGCTCTCGTCTGCCAAGAGAGAGCCTCACGTCACGACAGTGGCAGCCCTTGTCCTCTCGTCTGTGTGGTACTCAGTGAGTCAGAAGAAAGTCCAGGCTCCACCCATACCCACGGGAAGACTGCACCAGGCACAGCTCACCGGGGCCGCCGTGGGTGTGCATCTGCCGCAGTGCTCTGGGGAGACAGCACTCATGCTGGAACCTCACACACTCAACAGCACTGGGGTGAATTTTACCTCCACCAAATCTCGACTTCTCTGCTTGACCATCCAGGGCCTGGAAGGTTGGGTCTGGCACAGACCTGAGCTCTGCCACTGGCGCCCTTGGGAGTCCAAGAAGGGGGGCACCGCATAGGCCCCTGTGGCCTCGTAATTTGTCACACAGACCAGAAGACTTTGACAGAGAAAGAGAACAACGTTCACGGTTCTGGGACAGCAGGTCAAACCAGAACTCTCGGAGCTGACGAAGACGAGTGGCCGCGTTGGCAATCCCCACCCATCCGGACCCATCGGCACCGCTCCCAGAAGCGCAGATGCTGCAGGGGACACAGGCTGTGTGGCTGGGCCCTGTGCAAGCACCCAACAGCCTGGCTTGGGCTCAGTCCCACCTCCCTTCTTAGCTCCACACGGCCTCAGGCACGCGGTCCCACGAGCAGGGAGAGCAGTCGGGCCTCTCTCGTTAACCATAGACGGGATCAGGTGATGTAACGTAGGCAAAGTTCTCAGCAAACGATTCAGAATGCAGAAGTCGCCGGTGAACCACGGCTGTCATTGCTGCCACTGCGAAGGACTTGGCTGTCACATATCCTGTTGACCGTGTGGTCACTTGTCGGGAGTCAGGCACAGAGGAGAAGCCCACGCCCTCAGGAGGTGGAAATCCTCTCCTAATGGGGGAGGAGGCTGCAGAGAGAGCCCAGCAGGAGCGGCTGGTTTGAAATCCAGCAGAGGCGCCTCCCCTGGCAGGGAGCAGAACCTGGGGCAGAGGTGGGCACAGCCTGCGGTGGCACCTCAAGAGGAGGGAGTGGGGTCACACCAAACGGCACACACAGAGAGTCAGGAAAACATGCATAGATGTGTACACAGAGGTGGCCTCCTTAACCTGTTTGGTTTGTTGTCATTGCTTTTCTAGTAGACATTACGACTCCATGCACAAATCGTGAGTTCCTGCCACTAGCAGACATGGGGTGTGCGGTTTGGGGTGAGCATTGGGTCCATGGAGTGGGGTCAGCATGGGGCGGGCTCTGGTGAAACCCCCATACGTGTGGCCCAGGCTGGGGGTCACCAACAGCCACTAATGGGTGAAAAAGGAGAAACAGGAGACAAGCAGGCGCAGCCAGGAGGGACGTGGAGGGGAGTGCAGGGGAGCGGGCCAGGCCGTGCTCAGGGAGTGGACACCGGGCTCGCAGGGTGGTGGGCTGGGGGTAGAGGAGGGTCCGGCCACAGACAGCTGCCGTCACTAGGCACAGACATCAAAAGATGTAAAGCAAAAGCAGAGACAAATCTTTCAAGCAGCAATAAGACCAGGAAATAATGCCACTGAAGCAGCTTATAAAGTGACTTATATACTCGGGGAAAAAAGGGAAGCCACTCAGTGATGCAGAAACTGTGAAAGAATGCATTGTTGAGGGTATATGATGCTTAGACACCGATAATGTTTCAACTGCAAACAGCTGCCTCTGTCAAGGAGAGCCATAACTGATCCGCAGAAAGAATGAGGCTTCGACTTAACAGAACAACTTCATGCAATACTTCAAAAGAAAAATATGTATTGTTAATTCACTTTGGATGAATCAACTGATGCTACTGACATGGTGCAGGTTTATACTTCATTCGGGTCATAAAAGATTTTCTTTGCTATGAAGTTACTTGCTTTAGGTACTCCTGCAAACAGGAGGTACACGGAGGGAATAAATATTTTCAACAACTTTCAAGATAAATGTTGCGAAGTTGGACTGAACTTGGTAAGTCTAGTGAGTGTATGTACAGACAGTGCACCTTCCATGACAGGAAAACATGAAGGGTTTATTGCACGGATAAGAAAGTGTTAACAGATCCAGATGCTCTCATTGCTTTTCATTGTATCTTGCATCAGCAAAGTCTCTGTGCTAACGCTACTATTTTAAGTGTCACTTTGCAACAAGTTGTAAGTATTGTTAACCACATTCATGCAAATTCAACACAGCATTGTCAGTTTCATACCATGCTAAAGTTGAAGGATGAGGTATTCAGTGTGGATTTGCCATATCATTCTAAAATGCATTGGCTATCACAGGGACAGGTGTTAGCCAAAATTTTATCTCTGAGAGAATAGATAGTTAAATTTTGCAACAGACAGAATCAGCAATGTGAATTACTGGGAGAAGACGTCTGTAGGAATGCAGCATTTCTGTGTGACATCGTGTCAAATCAAGATGACTTGATCACTTCTTTGCAAGGTAAAACTAAGATTATACATGATACGTGGCAAAAAAATATCCAAGCATTTCAAAAGAAGCTATCTTTTTTCAGAACACTTCTTCTTCCAAAGGAAGTTTCAGATGAGCATTTTCCCCAGTTAGCAAAGGTCACCGATGAGCAGGATGATAATATATGCAAATCATCTGAAGAATACCCAGCTGTTATAGACCTGTTAATTGGAGAATACGATGACAGGTTCACTGCCTTTGAGAATCATGACATCACACTCAAATTAGCATTAGGAAACCTCAGACGCCTTATGTTTACACGTGGCCCAGTAGCTTCCCAGACCAATTATCATGTGTCCCACCCTCCTCTGACCTCAGGTTCCAGCCTGGGGACTGCCAGGCCTCGTGGTGGTGGTGGGGGGGTGTTTCTGGTCTTTCTCTGCTGCCTGTGCCTGTGCCCGCGCTGTGGCGTCTTCACTACCATGCCCAGCGGCCTCCAGGGTGAAATTCACTCCCTCACAGTCGGGACACTGGACGTCTGAAGTCAAGGCACAGCGGGGAGCTGCTTGCGCTGGGGGTGCCAGGCAAGAGCCCCGCGTCTCTCCAGGGTCTGGTGGGGCCGTCAGGCGTGGGGTCCTCGGCGTGGACACGCGCTCCAGCCTCTGTCTCCGTCTTCACATGGCTTCATCTCTCCGCCTGTGTGTCTCTTGTCTCTTCTCCTCTGCCTGTACGGTCACCAGTGACGCTGGATTTAGGACCCACCTGCTCCAGTGGGGACGTCATCTTAACTACGAATGAAAAGACACTGCCCCAGAAAAAGTCACATTCGCAGCCCTGGAGAGTAAGACACGGTGGGGGACACAATTCAACTCGCAGCACCGAGGTTTACGGTAAGTTTTGAGAGATAACAGAGGGAGCCCCCGTATTTCCCTTCAGAAACTTTTGTCCTGTTTTTAAGCTCTTTGAGAAACTAGTCAGGATTTGTAATTGGATTGCATCAAACCTATAGATAAATGTAGGAAAAATAGAAATCTTTAAGATATTGAGTATTCTAATCCATAAATATTTAATATCTTTCCACCTATTTAGACCTTCTTTAATAAAGAAATTCTTCAGCAATAAAATTTTATGTTTTTTCAGAGAAGATTATATGAATGATATTTTGTGCATGAGTGAACTAGTGTATTTTAAAAATTATGCCTTTAATTTTTTTGCTGATACATTAAGAGTGTTTTGATATTGAATTTATATGTAGCAAATGTACTAATTTCTTTCACTGATGTAACAGTTTGTAGATTTCCCTGCATTTTCTATGTCAAAAGTTACATTAATACTATCAAGATCAAGAACAGCAGCCTCTTCCTCTACAATCTAATAACGTCTCTGTCTTATGTGGCTGCAATGACCAGGAATTCCAGTAAAATATTGAAGCAGAAACCGTGCTAGCGAACGTCTGCAACTTGTTCCTGCTTTAAAGGGTGCTCTTAATGGTTCACTTCTACCTTTGACATTTGCTGCAGACTTTCTAGTACACACTCTTTTCAGGTTAAGAACCTTCCTGCCATTCTTAATTCAAAACTTTTTTAAAAAGAAAGAATGATTTATGTCATATGCTTTTACTGCATCTGTGGTCGTGGATATGTGATTTTTCTTATTTAATTTGTTAATATGGCAAATTGCTTTAATACAGTTCATAATGTTAAACCACCTTGCATTTCTGGAATAAGCTCAACTCGTTCACAGTATATTATTACTCCTCCTCAAATTCATTTTTATTGGATTCAGTTTGTTGATATCTGTTTGGTATTTTGGGTGTTCAGTGGTGAAATTGGCTTTTTTGGTTTTTATTTTTTATAATATCTCCATTTCATTTGTGCATCAGATTTTAGTAGTCTCACAAAATTACCTGGATAATGCTATTTTTTATTTCTTTGGAAATGTATGTTTATCTACTTTTTGAGTGATTGCTAGAACTTGCCTATAAAAATGTCCCAAATTGTGTATTTTTTTTTAAAGTGAGTATTGAGCTATTAACTGTAGTTCTCCAGGGATTGTGTATTATTATAAAATGTTATGTCCCTTCAAGGCAGTTAAAGCAGATATTTTTTAAGAAATAATCTAATTCAACCTAAATATTTAAGTTTATTGGCCTAATGTTTTTACTCAATCCTATATTATTTTTAAATGTCTACTGTGGGGACAGGCATCATAGACATATCACCTCTTACTCCTAATAGATCTGAGCTTATCATTTTTATGGATCAATCTTACCTGCTACTTTCTATTTGGTTTGTATCTTAAACCATTATCTTATACATTTGTTCTTATGCTGTTGTATTCTTATTTTTAATTTTATTAATTTTATCTTGTCATTTCTCCCTTCCATTTGATTTGGGTATCATTATTTAAATTTCTCAAGTTAAATGTTAGAATGTTACTATCTTAGCTTTTCTTATATTTGGAAAAAATAAGCAAATAAAAGTATCTACCTACTGCAGTATATCCCTTACATACTTCTCAAATATTTTGACAAGTGCTATTTTCATATCAGTCTATTCTATTTAAAGATGTTTACTGTGTATAATTTATAAAACTCACCAATTTTTAATGTTCAGTTGAATGACTCTTAGTAAATTCCTGGAGTTGTGTAATAATCACCACAAATCAGTCTTAGAACACTGTCCTTACGCCGAGGAGTCCCTGCTAACCCCTCGCAGGCACCTTCGTGGCTAATCCTCGCCTTGGGAAATGACCAAACACTTTCTGTCTTTACAGCTTTGCCTTCTTAAAAAGTTTATGTCAGTCGTACATGCCAGAGGTGTTTAGGATCAGGTGCTTTGACATCTTCTCCTCCTATTTACGTAAACATTCAGAGCTGCACTGATGATAGGAAATCTATACTGTAAAAGGATTTCTAAACTAAAGACGGACAGGGGCGTGTGTGTGTGTGTGTGTGTGTGTGTGTGTGTGTGCGCGCGCGCGCTTACATGATGTGGACTCTTTTGTGGCGGGTTTCCTCTACTTAAAACAATGTCTCAAAGGTCATTGTTATAGTATGCACCAACAATTTGCTCCTTTTTATTGCAAAACGGCACCCCATTTTATGGATGGGCAACATTTTACTTATCCGTCAGTTGACAGACTCTTGTTCCCAGTGTTTTGCTTCTGTAAATAATGCTGTTATGAGCATCGACGTACAAGACTCAGTATGCACTTAAGTTTTCGGTTCTCTTGGCTAGATGTTTGGGAGTGAAATTGCTTGGACATCTGGTAAGTACATGTTTAATATTTTAGGAAACTGTCAAACTGTTTTCCAAAGTTTCTCTAACATCTTTATTTCCACCAGGAATGGATGAAGATTTGTTTCTTCATATCTGCAGCAACACTAGGTATTGCCAGTCATTTTTTTAAATAGATTTTAGTTTTTAGAGCAGTGTTAGGTTCACAGCAAAGTAGAGTGGAAGATACGGAGATTCTGCACCCCCTGCCCGACCCATGCACGGTCTCCCCCCAACAGAGAGGCCCGTTTGTTACAACTGATGAATCTGCACTTAAACAGCAGTATCACCCAAGGTCCATAGTTTACATGAGGTTCACTCTGGTGCTGTGCTTTCCATGGGTTTGGATAAATGTATAATGAAATGCATCCACCGTTACAGTACCATGCAAAACGCTGTCACTGCCCAGAACTCCTCCCTGCCCCCTACTCACCCCTCCCTTCCCACGAACCCCGGCAACAGTGGCTGTTTTTCCTGTCTTCACAGTCGTGCCTTTTCCAGAATGTCGTATAGTTGGAATTATACTCTAGAAACCTTTTCGGGTTGGCTTTGTTCACTCAGCAACATGCGTTTAAGGTTCCCCCATGTCTTGTCATGGCTTGATGGGTCATTTCTTTCTAGCACTGAGTGATTTTTCATTGTCTGCGTTGCACGATTTATTCATTCACGTACTACGGGATATCTCGGCTGCCTCCAAGTGTGGGCCATCGTGAATGAGGCTGCCGTGCACACCTGCATGTGGATTTCTGTGTGGATATACGGTCGGCCCCTCTGAGCAGACACTAAGGAGAATGATTACTGGGTCATGTAAGAGTGTGCCTAGTTTTGTAAGAAACTGCCGATTTCCAAGTGGCTGCACCATTCTGTGTTCCCCCCAGCAGTGAGCGAGAGTTCCTGCGGCGCCACCTCCCCACGAGCATTTGGAGCTGTCAGCGTCTGGATTTGGGCCATTCTGATAGGTGCATGGTGCTACCTCGGTGTTGTTTTAATTCGTATTTCCCTGATGACATGTGACCTGGGGTATCTTTTCATATGTTTATTTTCCATCTGCATATCTTCTTTGGTGAGTTTTCTGTTAAGGTTCTTGGTCCATTTTTTAATCAGGTTGTTTGTATCCTTATTGTTGAGCTTTAAGAGTTTCTTTGTATATTTATGATACCAATCCTTTATCAGATATGTCTTTCGCAAATATTTTCTTTTAATCTGTGGTTTTTCTTTTAATTCTCTTGACAGTGTCTTTGCAAAGTAGAAATTATTCATTTCAGTGAATCCCAGCTTAGGAATTGTCTTGCATGGATTCTGCCTTTGTTGTTGTGTGCATCTAAACAGTCATCACCAAACCCAAGGTCACCTGGATTTTCTCCTTTGTCTGTCGTCTTGACTGTAAGCACTGGAGTGTGCTTGCAGTGGTTTCAAATCACAGTTTTAATTTGCATTACTC
>RJWJ010037002.1:0-15775 GCA_004363605.1 Indri indri | reverse complement strand
ATAAAAGAGTGTGTTGTAAGCAGTGTATCAAGCATTCTGTTTATAATGCTACTTTTAAGTTAATGGTCAACTAAATGCAGTAAGATTTGATGATAAATATTAGTATTTGAAAACAGAGTGATTGAATCTGATCATATGACTTTAAGTAATTTAATCATTGTTCTTCATTGCTTTATAACTTCTCTTCTGGTTTTAGGCAGATATAATATATATACGTGTGTGTGTATTATATTTTTTATATATATGAAATACATCTGTAAATAATTTAGTAAAAAATTAAGAGAAAATCCAAATTTTTAACACAAATCCAGACCTCTCTCTACAGAACTCCTGATTCAAGCATCTATCTACTATTTGATTTGTCCTTCTGGGTGTCTTAGAGGAATTTCAAAGTTAACATACTCAAAATAAATTCTTAATCTTTCTCCCCAAACTTACTCATCCTACAGTCATCCCCTTGTTGGCTAATAACAACTTCATCTTTGTGTTTGGGCAATCCAAAGACCTTAGAGCTTTCCTTTATCCCTCTCTTTCTCTCATAGCCCACATACCACACATCGGCAAAGCCTGTCGGCTCGCCTTCAAATTATGTTCGGAATCTAAATGTTTCTCTTCACTTTTGCTGCTACCGTCTTGATCCAGGCCACCATGATCTCTTGCATTGACATTGCAGTAACCTACTAATTAGTCTCCTTGTTTCCATCCTTGTCTCCCTTCATTTATTCTCAACACAGTAGCTCGAGTGATTCTGTGAAAACATATGTTAGAACCTGTCACTCCTCTGCTCAAAAGAAAGCCATAACAATATCCTGTAATGCTGTATACAATCTAGCTTTCAATGTCTCTTCTCAGACCTTATTCTCCAAATATACTGGCATTCTTCCAACTTAGGGCCTTTAATCATGCAGTTTCCTCTGCTGTGAATTTTTCTCCCTGAAATATTCACATGGCTAGCTCTCCTGCTTTTATAAGGAGCGTAATGTCTTCTAATCCATTCCCTTACTACCTAATTTAAAATCTCATTATCCCCAGAACTCTCTCTCCTTCTTCTCTTCCTTATTTTTCTCCATACCTCTGGTCATCATCCAAAATACTATACATTAGCCCTCCATATCCATAGGTTCTCCATCTGTAGATTCAAGCAACTGCAGAAAAAAAAATATTTGGAAAAAAATGCATCCATACTGAATATCTACATACTTTTTTTTCTTGCATTAATCCGTAAACAATACAGGATAACAACTATTTACATAGCATTTACATTGTATTAGGTATTGTAAGTAATCTAGAGATTATTTATACAAGATAATATGCATAAGTTATTTGCAAATACTACACTATTTTATATATGAGACTTGTGCATCCTCTGATTTTGGTATCCATGGAAGCTTCTAGAACTAATCCCCCACAGATAGTGAGGGTTGGCTGTGTATAACACTTTTATTGTATATAGCTCTCCAGAACGTAAATTTCACAAAATCAGGAATTTTTGTCTGTTTTGTTTATTGTATTTCCAGCACTTACAATAGTACCTACATATATTAGGTGCTCATTAGATATTTATTGAATGTTGATTTAGTATGGTATATTTAAGAATGAATGATTTTTCTAAATATTTATTTTCTTATTTTTAAGGGTGAATATTAACATATAGTTTTCATGAATTATGAAATTTTCATATAAGTCATTTTTATCATTCTCTTTATCTCAGTCTTCTTAGCAAAGGCCCTTGAAGATAGGAAAGGCATGCCTGAGAAAAGTTTCAATACCACTTAGTTCACTGCCCTTTCATATTTTTAACCGTAATATGCTTATTTTATGTGCCCAAAAAACTGTTTCTTGAAAACTTTATTGTATCTTGAATCCCTTACACTAGGCTCAGCGCCTGACACATGGTAAGCATGTAGCAGACCAAGAGTTAGTATGAAATCTAGTAGGTGTCTCCAAGTAGGACCATGTGATTGTAGGTGATACACAGATACCTCAGTCTGTGTATTAATATCAGTGCACTGGATGATGGTCTAGAAAAAGTTTTGTTAATTTTAAATGTACAGAAGATAAAATAAAAATCAACTCATCTAATTCATTCAGTAATAGTGTTTGTTATATTGTTTAGTTAAAACTGTATAATAACCAACAATTGCTATATACGTGTTTATGTTAATACGTGTTTATGTTTATCTAGACATTTAAATATAAAAAATATCTTTCTTGGGAACTGAATATTAAAAACTCAGACATGCCTAGGGAAGTGCTTAGGATGATATGAAATATGGTTTTCTTTTGTACCAGTGAAATTTTTGCTTCTATATGAAGCTAAAGTACATTTATATAAACCATTTATGATTATATTTGGGAGCAAAATTAGGTATAAAAAATCACAATTGTTTTGTCCTCTACCCTTTTGAAATGGTGGTCCCTGAGGACCACCTTAAGGTTCTGCTCATTAAGGGTGGGGGTAATTAATCTAAGTACTGTTCTAATTTGACGGATCTCTACTAGGTGCACCATAATAGAATTTTTTAAAAAGTTTTTTAGAGACAGGATCTCTCTCTGTCACCCAGGCTAGAGTGTAGTGGTATATTCATAGCTCACTGCAGCCTCAGACTCCTGAGTTCAAGCAATTCTCCTGCCTCAACATCCCAAGTAGCTGGAACTAAGGTGCACACTACCACACCTGGCTTTTTTTAAAAAAATTATTATAGAGACAGGGTCTCACTATGTTGTCCAGGATTGTCCTGGCCTCAAGCAAACCTCCTGCCTTGGTCTCTGAAAATGCTGAGATTTCAGATGTTAGCCATTGCTCCAGGCCATAATATGTTAACATTCCATTTCTTTCTTCTGTTTACAAATGTTTGGTAATTCCAATTATTTTTAATTTTTTCCCTTTAATTTTTAGTTCCCAGTGTTCCCACAAATATTACTTTTTCTGATGTTCAGTCAACTAGTGCAACATTGACATGGATAAGACCTGACACTATCCTTGGCTACTTTCAAAATTACAAGATTACCACTCAACTTCGTGCTCAAAAATGCAGAGAATGGGAATCCGAAGAATGTGTTGAATATCAAAAAATTCAATATCTCTATGAAGCTGACCTAACTGAAGAGACAGTGTATGGATTGAAAAAATTTAGATGGTATAGATTCCAGGTGGCTGCCAGCACCAATGCTGGCTATGGCAATGCTTCCAATTGGATTTCTACACAAACCCTGCCTGGCCGTAAGTATTGTCCTAATATGTACATACTCATTTCTGTTATATTCTATATCTATATGTTAATGATTTCTACTTAATCCAATTGTGTATAAAATCACTGAATGTAGAAATAACTGAGTACACTAACTGGCTTACCTAATGACATTTATTTTTAATTTAATTGAAACCTAATGGAAAATTCAATTTCAGTCAACATTAGGGCTTTTCTGAAACTCCCAGAGCTGTGCCAAGGTCCTAGAGTTTGCAACAAAGCATGAGGGAAGCCTCTCTTGTGATCTACTATTAGGTCATAATGATTGTCTTCTAGTGTCCTTACCCAGGCCCACATTTTCTCTTCATATGTGGAGGCTCTGCTGCCTTTAGCCAGACTTTACAACCTTTTCAGTGACTGCAGACTTACACACACAGGTGTGAGCACGATAGCCCTGACGGATCTGTCTGCAAGCAGTTTTCAGCTTGTGCTTTTCATCTATACAAAACTCTGAGGCAAAGAAATACCAAGTGCTCAACTCCCAGTTTGAGATAAGGAGAAGAAAAAAAAATACAGAGAAGAAACACAAATAATCTCTCAAAATTACTCTGCCATGTACGCATCTTTCAGGACTTTCGCATTCAGGAAAAAAGCTCTTTGAATGCTTGTCCAGAGAAATCACTCAAAGTGTAGGTAAAGATTGCTTTTGCAACTTGAGTTTTATGTTTATAACTAACAGGTCACCCTGCTTTCTTAGACAATATCATTATCCATAATTGAGTAAATAAAATTTCTATTACTTATCCTGAACCCTGCCTACATAGAATTGTGATGGTTTCCATGCAACATACATACATTGCAAATCAAATCCTGCAAGCAAGACCTCTGAGGAATGGACATATTCTCTAAAATGCAATTTCTACCCAAGCCCTAGTCCTCCAGAGCAAATTTCAGGTCTGCTAGGTCACCCATTCCAATACCACACCATAGAAGCCCTTCAAATATGAACCTTATGTTATCACTCTCCTATCTTGACTGAAACTCCTACTAGGTAATTCTTTTCAAATCCAAATCAATTTTTCTTAAAAATTTGTGGTACCTATTAGTAGAGTATTAAATAATATACACACATACACGCACACTCACAAATAGATTTCCAGTGACAAATGGATACTGTTAGGCCCTTACAGATAGTGAAATAAACTCTGATCTGGAGGCTTTATTTTCTAGGCCAAACGTGTCTCTTGTTACAATTTGCCAGAGTACCTGCCATAATGTTTGTGATAGTAAATGTCTAATAGATGTTTGTTAATATAATTCAACATTTGAGGTAGAATCCAAGCAACTCAGCCTTCAACACTTTATCCAACTCTTCCTCTTTTTACCACGTTGACTCTTGGTGTCTGTGAGATCTGCCCTTCTGGTTTTTCTCCTATCTCTCTGGTAGCTCTTTCTCAGTCTCCTTTGCTGAATCCTCCTCATCTTCCTTTTTTTAAACCCTAAGTGTTGGAAAGCACAGAGATCTGTACTTGGCCCTTTTCTCTTCTTTATCAATACACGATCCCTAGGAGATTTTGTCTTAAGTGACTTACTCTGTCCTGTGGCTTTAAAGTCTACTTATATATTGATTATTTTCAAATCTCTATTTCCAGTCCTGAATGCTGCTTAGAACTCCAGATCAGTATATTTATCTGATCAACTGATATCACTGGGCATGTGTCTTGAATATACTTGTCTAAATTAACATAGGGTGTAACATCAAACCTCTCATCCTCCTATCTTTCTTATCTTAGTAAGGAATATCCTATTCATCAGTTTGTAGAAAATAAAAATCCAGCAATTTTCCTTTCCTCCACAATTCTGTCAATAATTCATTTCAACCATGTCATCTGAACACTCCCCTCCATTTGCGTTGCTACCATATTTGTCTAACCCTTCTATTACTGCTACAACCACATTAGCTTAACTGGCCTCCAGGGCTGCCAGGCTGATCTTTTCCAAACCTAATGCATATGGTGTCACTTCCTTGCTTAAAGCTATCCACTGAATTCCCATGGCTCTTAGAATAAAATTCAAATTTTTTAACTTGATTAACAAAGCCCTACATGACTTGGCTTTTACCTAAAACTTTAACCTTGTTTATAGCCACTTTCCCCCTCACCATTACTTTCTACTCATGCTAGACTTTGTTGCTTAAACAAACTCAACTCCTAGAATTTGCGACTTTGCATTCCCTTTTCCTTTTGACTGGAGCATGAGCAGTTTCTTGTAGTATCAATCTCTACTTAAATGATCCCTGCTTAGAGTGGATTTCCCTTACCACTTAATCTAAAATAGCCATGCAGTAATCTTCTATAGCATCATCTTCTTTTAATGAACATTTATTATTTTCAGATCATTTGTAGTTTTTATTTGCTTGGTTTTTTTTAGAGTCTGTCTTGCTCATTGCTGTTTCCTTATTGCCTAGAATAGTGCCTGGTACCAGTGGATACTCTATAAATATTCCCTGAATGAGTGAAATTTGATGAATAAGCTATCAAGGGAAAGGGAGAAGGAATCATTTTCCAATATAGGTAATGATGAGGATAACGGTGCCAAAACAGAGAAAAAAGAAAAATGGGAAAAAAAAATCAAATTCAGTTTGGGATTAGTCAATAAGTATAGTAATTTTGAACCTGCTGATTTTGAAAAGAAATAGATGTTTTAATCTAATTAAGTAGGCAACAGAAAGAAATAAGTGCTGAAAGATTAGAATGTGACTAAAGCTAGGGATTTTAGTTGCTTCACCTGGTAGGAAAGAATAAAATCACAAGTGTAGATTTGATGGAAAAAGGGACACTCTATTGAATGATTAAACTGTAAAGTTTCAGAGGTAACTGGAAGTTCCCCGAAAGAGTCAGACAGATACCATAATGAATGAAGCTGGCTGGTGCAAGGCAACTGGGAGTGGTGTAAACCATGGCAAATTAACAGAGAATGCACTGTCTAAAGGGGCAACTGCTGCTTACTTCTGATGAGTATTGTCCTATAGACGGGCTGTGCTACTAGGTCTTCTGACGTTTTCAAAGAAACAGGAAAGTTACATCATTTTGTGTGAAAATACTCAATATTTTACTTGCAACAAAATTTTTAAAATTAAAAAAAGAACTTAATTGTTCAAACCAAACATGTCAGTAGCCCAGATGTGGCCTGTGGACAGCCAATTTTTAACCTTTGGTTAAAATATACCTGTGCCTGTGTGTCTGCTGCCAGTAAAGGTTCCCATTCTGCTTTTTATGAGCATCTCACTTGGGAAGTACCTACTTCTACTTACTACACTGAACCAGAAAGTAGATTTTCTAATGCACCATTTCTTGCAAGCACACTCGACGTTATTATAGAAGATGTTTAATTAGCATAAAACAACATATAACAGGATCAGTTCAGAAGCTGGTAAATGAAACTAGAAAGTTGGATTTTTAAATAATCCCATATTCTCAGCTGGGGGTGGTGGTGCATACCTGTAGTCCTAGCTACTTGGTAGGCTAAGGAGGGAGGATCACTTGAGCCCAGGAGTTTGATGCTAAAGTGAGCTGTGATCGTGCCACTGCACTCCAGCCTAAGCAACAGAGTGAGAATCTGCCTCTTAAAAATAAAAAAAATATATAAAAAGAAAAGAAAATACTCAAATACTCTACGAAAGAGTTAGAAAAAAAAATAATCCCACATCTCAAGTCTTTCTACTTGAATGTCATTCCTTCCACTTCCTACCCCCTTTTAAGGTCTATGACCATATTTTATTTCCAAAGGACAGAGAGAAAATTTACTTTCTACCACTGTCATTAGGAGAGAAAGATGAAACAATTTATATATTTCAATGTTGTGATAACAGACATGATTTTCTTGACATTCTCAAAATTCATAGATTTTCAACTGAGGAATTATATGTGGGTGAGGATAATAACCTTCTTTAATTGTTTAGGTTTTGAAAATGAGTTAATTACTCTTCTTTTAGTTTCCAGAATGGAGGAATTTTTTGCCTCCAATGGAGGAGGGGACTTTTTTTAAATAATAAATATTGTACATTTGAATTTCCAAATTTTATAATTGTACAGTAAAAGTTTCATTTGTTATATTAAGCCAAGAAGAGATAATATAATATTATATTTGATATAAAAGACAAAAAGACACTACATATAGTATTGTGACATAATGTATATGGTGAAATAACATATGGTATAAGAGTAAAAGAAATTAGAATAGTTAAGCAGCCAGTCTTGAAAAGCAGTGATGTTTTTCATGTTAAAAATAAGTCTTACTTCCATGTTGCTTCTGCATACCAAAGATGAAAATATTATGGGCATTTTGAAAACACAGAAAGTAATCTGGATGGAGAAAATTAATATGTTTTGTGTTACCTATCATTGACTCAAAAAAAGTGGTATATTGTTTCATGATATAAAATAAGATAAAATAATGACAGTTCTTTGTCTGAATTAGAGAAAAGACTAAACAACAATTTAAAACAGTATAAAATCACTGTTTGAGATAAGTGTGCATTTTGTTATAATGGCATCAAGTTGTACCCAAGCACTTACTAATATAATATCTTGTCAAAACCTGGAGCTCCTTGATAAAGAGTTAGCAATTGATGGCTATTTTTCAGATCAAATTGTTCAAAGTTTGAATACTTCAAATAAAAGGCCACTCACTTTGAATAATAAATACTATAAAAGGTTCTAAAATAGCTTGTATAATAAGAAAATATGTTATTGTAAACTTGATCTGAACTCATACAGAGGAGCATCAAAATTGAACATCCCGTAAGCGAAGACAGAATACAAACTGAGAATTCAGTTGGGTTACTGTCTGAATCTGAATCTACACCTGTAAAATAGAATGATAAAGGAAACAATATTCAGCCAACTTAAGCTAACCTTTCTTTCTCTCACATGCTCTGATATAGATAATTGAAGCCAAATTGTTTTTCTCCTTAAATAATCTGTATAATAGCCATAATTCTACTTTATGCTGATGTGTATAGATACAAATGTAAGCACAAAAATCACAAATACCAGAAATATTTAACTTGCAGACTATTTTACTCTTCTCTTATTTTTCTGATTATCCTTATACTCAAAAGCAATTTGAGTTGTGTATGTATGTGTGTGTGGGTGGTGTAAAATAGAAAACTGTTAAATATCTCTGTGGCTCGCAACAGATACTTATAATACTGAGGAAATGCACAGCTTTAAAGAAGTGTGGGTGTGAAATTAGTATGGAATGAAATGGGACTCTTATAATGTGCATCTCCTATAGACCACCAGGACTGGAAGACAGCAAGAAAAGAAAATTCCTGGGGTAACACTTAGGTTGTGAAAACCACAGGATACCATGCTCATGAGGAATTTTAACTACCCAAACATCTGTTAGGTCAAAAAAAAATTCAACAAAACATGCCTCATCAAAGAAGTTTCTAAGGAATGCAACTTCATGATCTTAAAAAAAAAAAGTAAAACCAAATAGAGGGCAAAGTATACCTTGTCATTATTTAAAATAAGAAATTGTTAATGTATCACTATATATACAATTATTTTCTTTAATTTATCCTAAGCCATGTAATGCACTTATGTGATCATTGTTATAGTAACAGAGATAGAAATTATCCTTTCTATAAAGAAGCAATTATATACTGATAAGAAGTGATGTTAGCCATGAATAAATAAGAAAATATAATCCAAGACATACAGAAGCCTATTTGGTGGCAACGCATTTTTAGAACGGGTTCTATCTTGCTGCCACTGGAGAAAATAAATATAATTTATTCTAGACATGATGGTTGTACTCTGCAAAATTATTAACATTTAGATGCTGTTGAAAGTCTTTTAAATTTGTTGCCCAAGTCTCCCAAATGTGTAATTCAAGACATGTCAGTGCTCTAGACCTGTATATTGAGGTTATTGGAATGATCACTTTGATTTCCACAGACATCTCAAACTCCATATTACCACTGTCCCAATGCAAACCTTTTCCACTCTGTGTGTCCCTGTTTCAGTGTATTGCACAACTGTTCACTTTCAAACTAGCAATCTAGGAATCATTCTTAATACTTTTTAGCTACTCCCATCCCCCACAAGTCAATACCTGAGTTCTATTGAATTTACCTTCTAAATATCTCTTGTATTTGTTTATTTTTCTTTGGCAATTGTATCTCTAAATCCAGATTCTTAATATTCATCTCATAGATTATTACAAAAGATATCTAAATGGTCTTTTGGTCTTCATTTTTTTCCCTTCACCTGACCTCAGATAATACATTTATCTGACCATGTCATTCTTCTGCTGAAAATCTTTGCTCATTTTTGATTTGTTGCCTGTGAAAACCATACCTGTTAGTGAGCTCTACAAGGTCATTTATGATTTGGCTTCTATTCCTCAGACATGCATTTTTCCTTCTTCTTTCTGCTCCAGAATCTTTGCTATTCTTTCTTAGTGTCCTTTCTTTCCTCTTCTGGTGACCAGCTACCTTTTCTTTTAAGTATCTCCTTTGAGACTTCCAGAAATGCTTTCCACTCTTACTTCCTAAAACTTGTTTCTGAAGTATTGAACGTATTACATCATAATTATTTCTCTCTCTCTTCTGTGGGAGTCTGAGTTCCTTAACAGTAGAAATGATCAGGTGACCATATCTTATTGTACGTTTCCACCCTCAGTGCCTACTTCTTATCTAAGGCTCATTATGAATATGGAAGAAAGACATTTGACTTTAATGCAAAGGTATTTCAGTGTCAAAATTCTCCATATTTAACAATAGTTCATACTAATTTTCTTCAATTTTTTTTTTTTTGCCTAAAGCTTGTCTTTCAAGTACTTGCTTGGTTATTGCCAAAATTAAAATTCTCTCATCAGTTGTTGTCTATGTTTGATATGTTCAGCTTCTTTTATTTCATAAAATCAGTCTATAGTATATTGTTGATCATTTTGTGATTTTCCTTTTCATTAACATAATAAATATGAATTATTGCATCTAGAAAAGAAATATGCACATAATACATTTGGAAGGATTTTAAACAATGAGGGAAAATAATAAATAACTATTTCAGAAGGGATCGAAGGAAGTTTGGGAGCTGGTAATCAACATAGAGACATTCAACAAACCAAACTTCCCTCACAGCCACTTTCTCAGCCTTCAAAGAAACAGTGATTTAATTCCTTTTTCCACCCTTGTGACTAAGGGTTGTAATCATTGGTCACTAATCTGAAGAGCAATGTCACTAGTTTTTTAAATGGCATGTAGACATTATAGACCAGTGGCTCTTGAACTTGAACTACAGGCATTGCAGTCACCTGGAGGACTTGCTAATTGCTGGACCCCACACCTAGGGTTTCTGATTCAGTAAGTCTAGGTATGGCCTCAGAAATTGATTTTCTATGACTTCCCCAGTGACATTGATGCTGCTGGTCCATAGACCACATTTTGAGAACCACTGTTGTTGCATAAAGTTGTTTTATAAACATGATGTGATTCTAGGAAAAGATATATTATCTGATCCTAAGGTAACCGTGCTAATATTAAAATATTTTCATTCCTACATGACATGGCTAGTATTGAAAGTGAGAGGGCTTTTTTGTATTTTGTATTTTTTTTAATTTAAGCCACTTTGAAATGAGTCAGAAAATAACTCATTTAAGTATCAAATAAAATGATCATACAATGAAGTCTAATGCTATGAACATCCATGAATCATTCTCAGTATTCATCAAATAATCTAATTTGACAAGTTCTTAGGCTTGCAGTATTTGTAATACTTTTGTACTATACCCTTTGAAGTACCATCTTGTTGTTGGGAAATATAACTATAAGACAAAATTAAAGTAAAATGATAGGAAGTATTTCATACACCAACAGTGGAGTTCCATGTTGGCCAGCAAAATCACTGGGCTCTAGGGAGACATCCAGCACTAGGGAAGGACAGCCAATTATCATAGTGTTGTCACCAGTGGATGGAGATATGGCCTGAGATACTCTTGGTGTGCAGAAATATGGTGAATCAAATTGCAAAGCTTCTTCAGGGGCCTTGATGCCCTGAATTAAGACACAAGGAATCCACTGGCCAGTTAGATTTCCTCTAGTCCCAAGAGATGTCTAAAACACAAAGCTAATTCTTCCAGGTGTGCTGAATCAAAGTTAATTCGCAGTCCTACAAGTTGTGTATTCTTGTACAGCTGAGAAAAAACAGAGCCTTTCATTTAGTGATGACGGTCACTAGAAATCTAGTGGTCCAGGATACCAAATCTTGAAATTAAAATACCCTGAATGGTGGGCCTTTTCAATTAACTTTATACTGAATTTAAATTCAAATAGATGTATAGGCCATTTAAATCATCAAATAGTCTTATTTGACACTTGTCAAATTAGACAGGTGTGCAGAGCTCAAGATTTTCTATTTTTTTAGTATCTGTCACATCATTTATTTATTTATAAGGAAAATCACCATTGCATGGTACACTAGAACCATAGAGTATTTTCTATGACATTTTCACTAGATTTATAGGGATCTGCACATGGCAAAGTTGCTAATAAGTCTTTGAATGTGCTCATTCTAACAGTGTAGTATTAGGCACACCAAAACTTGTTGGTTCTTAATCAAAGTGGCATAAACTTGTGGCATTCAAACTTTTATATAGACTAGGCAAAATGATGGTCTATCCAGACTCACCTTTGAGCTAACACACTTAGCATGGAGACACAGATGGATGGGAAAGATGACCCTGACCCACATAAGACCCACATTCCTGTGCAAGGATAGAAGCATGATAATCAGGAAATGATGGTTGTTAGTTACAGAAAATGCATTATGGTGAAAACCAGGGGGAAAGTGCTTATGAGAGGAAGTGATTGGATTATGGGGAATGAGAGAATAAGGATAGATCATTCCTACTGAGTAAATTTCTGTGATTTATAAGAGAAAGGGTATAGTGATATCTTGGCTCATTACTGACTAGATTCATTTCACAAACAATCCTAAATCAGAATGTGACAGTTTATGGGAAGACAAACAAAGTCTCCCAAAGATGCTTATAAGTTACTAAGCTTTTAAACCGGCATATTTTCCACTCCCCATACCGTTACCACCATCAGCTTCCTTTATTTTGGTAGTTGACATTTGTAATTTTTGTAGCCCCCCTTATGTGACTCTAGTAAGAGTTTACTATATACTGTGATAAGGGGGAAAATAATACTTGATACATTTTATTATGCATATATGGAATTTTGATGAGTTCCATAAGAAAGTTACCTAAAAGGACTTGACAGTTGTATATGCTTATAAGTACATTTTAATATCGGACAATACTAAAATAATTAGATGCTGTTTTGTAATGGATGAATATTTTGGTGTTTAAATCTTTCTTTTAAGTTACCTAGGAATTAATCAAATAATTGTCTTTCAGTGCTCTAGACAGATGAAATATATATATTTTAGACATATAATATATTTATATATATTCAGTTATATATGTTTACTTTTTTTTATTGTTTGTTGTTTATAGGGGTACAGATGTTTAGGTTACGTATGTTGCCCTTGCCCCTCCCTCCCCCCAAGTCCCAGTCCCAATATATGTTTACTTTTACTTTTTAGTTTGGATTTAGGAGTTCTAGTCCTTCAATAATACAAGCTGATAAAATACAGTCTGAGAAATTTTTTACAAATGATTCAACACAGAGAACTTATGTAACAAAACAGACAATTTCATCAACAACTTATTGAAAATGCAAACATTGTTTAGAGTAATTGTTTCTTAAATAAAGAAAGCAGGAAAAATGATTTGGGAAAAGTTCAAGAAATGGCATTAAAGCACAGTTCAGCAAGGGTCTAAATACTTTGCTTTTTTTATAATGGCTGATTAGTGTAAGAAACTTAAAATGTTTAATAGTACAGATGATTAGATGTGTTGCAAACGATCTTCGAATGTCCCTTTTCTCTCATCTCTGCTTGGGGCAGCAGACACTCCCCTGATGAGGGCTTTGATTACGAGCATTAAGAGAATGAGTGCAGGGTTGACATTTTACTGTGAAAGATGAGAAGCTGAAGCATTATACTGCTTATACTGCATTATACTGCTTTTTGAGATGGTGTACAGACATATTTACAAGCCAAGGTTTTCCTTGGGAAATCATCTCAGCTGAGATGCTAACTAAGGAGCCATACTATGGAGCAGAGATGTGGAAATATTTTCCTGGAAATACTTCAAAACATAAGCTACCATCAGTATAGTCACAGAAAAATTTCACCAACTTTCTTAGTTACAGGATATTCTCAACACACTGTTCATGATGTCCACGTAACAATAAGGTGCCACTCTGCTTGCCTGCTAGAATGAGTTAGGTTTAAAAGTGTAGTCCCAACAGCACTCAGTTGGTATACTTTATAGAGGTACATGAATCAAATATATCCTGGAGATAATCTTTCCTTTTCTGATCTAATTAATTTTGGCCCATCTTTCTGGTATGAGTTAGATACCAAAGACCAGAATCTATTGTGGTCCCCTATAGTTCATGATAATAAACTATGACATGTGACTTTTTGTCCATTCTTTGGCCATTCTTACAAAGACTTTAGCTGTGGTCTTAAAGGCCCCATTTTCTTTCAGACTGTCATTCCAAATCACATGATTTCAGCCTCATTGGCATCCTTGTTAGTCACAGAACACATCAGGCATAATCCTGCCTCAGGGCCTTTACACTGGCCATTCTCCTCCCTGTGATACTCTTCTTCCAAACACCCCATGCCCCCTCGCCTCCTTCACATCTTTGTTTAAATGTTACCTGCTTGGTGAGGCATACCTTGACCACAATATTTAAAATAGTAACCCCCATAAGCACCCCCATTCATTCTCCTGCTTCATTTTTCACCATAGTGCATAATACTTCTTAATATGGTATATAATTTATTTGTATATTATATATTAATGTATCTAATTTTTTCTAATATACTTACATATTGTCTCCCACCATTAAAGTAGAAGTTCCATGGCCTTTATCTCTTTAGTTCTCTTATCTATGCCCAGCATGTGAACACCTGGCATGTCATAGGTGTTCAGTAAACAATTGTTAAATGAAGAAGAGGGTTAAATACTGGAACTTTATGGATAGGTCCAAATCTACCTGGATCACTTGTATAAGCTTTTTGTCTTTTCAGTGCCTGACACATGGTGCTTAATAAATATGTATTGGTTCAATAAAGCCATAAACTTCACCTAAAAGCCAACTAAACACTTGGGTATAAATAAAGATAAGGGGACTCTAAAATATTTTCCTATTTTATACCACTTGAACTATGTGGCTTGTCAGAAAATTGTTCATCTCCGTGCTGGTTCTTACATAGCTGGAAGTCAGGTTTTGGAAAAGCATTAGTAATCAAGGGGCCTTAATAAATTTGTACATAGCTCCTATCCCATCCCCTTTTAGAGAGTCAGAGGCAGAAGATAGACCATTGAAACCCACAAAATATCTTACATTTTTCAAAGCAGATTTCTCCATGAGGTGAGTATGTAATAATTATCAGTAATAGTGTACCTGGTCCTGAAGCCCATCTCCTCCTCATTTAACATTGTGAATAAAGAGATTCAGAGCTGCAGTTTATTTAGGAAAAGGTGGGCATAATGTCTCTAAGGAATATCCAGTTTGAAGAGGAAAGAAGGTTGCCACTCTTGAAAACAAAGTGCACTATTCTGTGAGGTCATCCAATAGTAATTAATTATGCTGGTAGCAGGAGGTCTCTCATAGTTCTCATCTGTTATGTGTAATTACCCAAATGAATTAGATTACAATTTGAGGCAGTTTTCCTGGGATCGTAAAGCTAGAAGTAATAAGGCTGAAAATGTCAGGTTATGCAGGGTGTGTGTATGTAGATCTAAAGTAGATCTCCTCTACTTTAGTTGTTGGAAAAACCATGCACCCAATTCTGTCATCGTTATTAGCACCTCTCAGCGCATCAAATCTCTGAATCCTGGAGTATCTCTTCTTCACACTTTCCCCTGGATGCTTTCCTGGGAAATGTGGACTGGATCTTTGAGCCAGGAGTGTCAGTGTTCAGATTATTGCATAATTTTCAGAAGAAGCACAAGAAGGAAGGATATGTTTGTCACTCTAAAGGCATTTTCCCACAGAAACTTCCTTATACATATTTGCTAGATTCCTCTATAGTTACATTCAAGTACTATTATTAAAATGTTAGTGCTATTATTAAAATATATTTTATATGCTGAGTTGTGCACCTGTATTTTACTCTTAATATTATATTAGAATATACTGTAAATAGCAATCACTCATTCATAATTTGAAGACTATCACTACTATTCACCTCTACCTTAATCTGTTTTGTCCTATTATAGCAAAATATCAGAGACTGGGTGATTTGTAAGAATAGAAATTTATTTTCTCACAGTTCTGGAGGCTGGAAAGTCCAAGATGAAGGTTCAATTATCTGTTGAGGGTTGTATCCTCTGGAGGGGAAGAATGCCACATCCTATCATGGCAGAAGGCAGAAGGGCAAGTGAAGTCCCTTTTATAAGGATCCTATTCCTATTTGTGAGGGGAGGAG
>RJWJ010037001.1:0-15772 GCA_004363605.1 Indri indri | reverse complement strand
TTATCTAATTTCCCACTGTTAAAGACACCACAATGAACTTTTTTGTGCATAAATCTTTGCCTGCAATTGGAATTATTTCTTTAGGGTACATTTCTAGAAATAGAATTGGATTAAGGAACATAAACATTACTGACTCATATATACTGCCAAATTCTTTTTCATAAAGTGTACTCATTTAAACATTTACCAACAGAAACAGAAGTACTCAGCTCATCTGGGCCTTCCAATACCTTTATCTTTTGCAAAAAATTCTTGCCAACTTGATAGTTTAAAAAAGTCTCCTTTTTTATCTGCATTGTTTTTTTTTTTTTTTTTTTTTTTTTTTTTTTTTTTTTTTTTTTTTTTTTTTTTTTTTTTTTTTTTTTTTTTTTTTTTTTTTTTGAGACAGAGTCTCACTCTCTTGCCTGGGGCGAGTGCCGTGGCGTCAGCCTAGCTCACAGCAACCTCGAACTCCTGGGCTCGAGCAATCCTACTGTCTTAGCCTCCCGACTGGCTGGGACTACAGGCATGTGCCACCACGCCCGGCTAATTTTTTCTCTCTATATATATTTTTTTTAGCTGTCCAATTAATTTTCTTTCTATTTTTTGGTAGAGATGGGGTCTCGCTCTTGCTCAGGCTGGTCTCGAACTCCTGAGCTCAGAACGATCCGCCCACCTCGGCCTCCCAGAGTGCTAGGATTACAGGCTTGAGCCACCGCGCCCGGCCTCTTTCTTTCCTTTTTAAACATAAAAATTTTAAATTGGTAATAACTCTGTAATCTGCCCCAGATCTGTTTTAGATTCTGTTCTGTAATCATGAGTTTGGGTGGAGATATTCTCCATAGATTATAATCTTCTACTGAAATGCCTAAAGAAGTCACAGGCTGGCTTCTGTTTTATTCAGGGATTTTTTTAAAAAGTCAATCAGAAAAGGGATACTGGAGCTTCTTCATGTATGTAACAGCATATTAAACTGGAGACAGTGATGAATCAGCTACAAAGGTAATATTGTATTAAATCATGTTTAAGATAGCTGCTTTTATGTGTATTTTATATTGCATGCTTTTGTAAAAACATGCTGGGTGATGAAAGATTAGTCTTAGAGAGAAAATGTTCATCTGTGCAGAGGATACATTTTCTTCCATTAATTCTTGGAAAAACAGTTACAGTTATATATATGGTATTTTGCAAAAGGACTATTAATAGAACCTTTTGAGATGAATTAGTGTAAGAATATTTTTAAAATAGGCTTACTGTCAAATTGAGTGCAACTTTTTTTTTCTTTTTAATACAAGACTGGAAAAAAGTGCCAAGTCATTTGGCACCTCCTTACAAATATTTTTCATGGTCACATTCATTAAATGTTACTACATTTCTGAATTTTTTCAAAAATGTATTTTATCATAATACAATGGCATTATTTTAAAGAGTTTGAAAAACTGACAAAGTCAATTCAGAAAATGAACTGAAGTCTGAATAAGGTCATTACATTTAAAAAGCTTTTAACTATACTTGATCGATGAGACAGGTGTGATTTTCATTGTATATAGGTCTTATAATTCATAAGGAAATATCCTGTATCTCAGAATAAAAATATTTGTTATATATTTGAAGTCATGCATGGTAAGAAGTGTGTTTAAATTGTTATAAACAATAATTCATCATAAAAGACCATGCTGATCTTGTGTAACTATAAGTACTATGAATGAATTTGGTTGGTATTTGGTGTTGTGCAGCTCACATGTTTACACACTCAGTGCCCTCATTTCCCCTGAGGGAATCACTTTTTAAGTGATCCTTACAGTGGTGTTTTAAGGTTACTTTATCACAAAGCTCCTTGGTTTTTGACTTCTGCACTTATAAAATTTTTTTTAAATAACATGATGATGGTACATTTTTCTCTGTTGCTTCTAGCTAAGGGCTTTCAGTCCACCAGTAAATGAGATCAATGTTATTAAATGTTGCTGTTGCCATCCTTCTGTAAATACTGAATTTTTCCTGTCATTTAGCACTGTGCTGCTTCTGTCTGTCTTAATGCTGGCATTAAGATCATGAGCCCTTTTTCTCCAATATTGCAGGCTTTGAAAACTTATTATTAAGTTATTGAGGCAATTTGATATTTTTCATAATCTATATTTAAACAAAATTACATCATTGCATCATCTTTTCTAAATTCATCTCCATTAAAACTTGCCTTAAGCTACCAGATTGCTTTTGCCACCATTAGCCATATTGTGTGTTTGTATGTTTAATTTACTTTCACAATAAACTTCTGTGTAGTGAAAACAGAGTCTTGGCTCTTTGTTCACGTAATCCAACAGTTTCTGTTCTACTGTATTTAGGACAATGAAAATTGATTTTGTTGTTTATGAACAGTTCCTTGATCCTGCTTTTTACCTGAAAACAAAAAAAAAAGCATGACAACAGTGGCATCTAGTGGTCATTTATACTGATTTCAAAAAAGACCTTTACTTTAAACGTAGATATCCAAGGTATACTAATTTCCCAACGTATATTAATGTTTTTCGAAACATCTGGCTTGATTTACCCAGCCTATGAGGTATGACCATAAGGCAATGATCTTGGCGGGAAGGAAGAATTTTTTAAAATTACACATCCAAATTAGTACCGTCTTTCAAGCTGGTTGTTTTGGAAATACATACTTGTTTTGATTGTGCTGGTATTATATCAAACATTCTTAGGATTCCTTCTAGCATTTTCCTACACCAGAAAATTAAGTGTTTTTCTTTAAAAGTATGTCTTAAGCCTGTCAGAAGGGGACCAAAAAAAAAAAAGTATGCCTTAAGCCTGATCCATAATGAACAAGTTTACTTATTCACCACCAGACTTAACAGCAAATGACAAAAATTCTTTTAAATACTGAATTGGCACCATTAAGGAAAATTCTGAAGAGTAGGATTCATACTCTGAGGGTTAATTTCAAAAATTGAGCAGTAACAGCATGGTTTTAGTAAGTATATACCACTTCTAGAAACAGATATTTGAATATGCTAGTTCTGGACTGCTTGGTGAAAAATATTTGCTTTATGCCCCATTTGGCAATGGAGAGCTTTTCAATCTATTAAGCCAGTGTATTATCCATTGCTGCATAACACATTACCCCAAAACTTAGCAGCCTAAAACAGTAAACATATTATCTTACAGATTTTTGTGAGTTAGAAATCTGGAAGTATAATAGCTAAGCTCAGTGGTTCTGGTTCAGAGTCTCTCATGAGGTTAGAGTCAGTCTAGGCTACAGTCATCTTAAGGCTTGACTGGATAAAGGATCCTCTTTCAAGCCCACCAAGTGGTCCTTGACTGGCCTCGGTTCCTTGTAGCCTGTGAGACAAAGGGCCTTGATTCCTTACTAGGTATTGTACAGAGACCTCCTTCAGTGTTTTGCCATGTGAGTCTCTCTGTAGGACAGCTCAAAGTGGGGAAGCTGGCTTCCCCCAAAGCAAATGATCCAAGAGAGTGTATGCCCAAGATGAAAGCCACAGTCCTTTTAATAAACTAATCTTGGGCTGCCATACTCTGTTATTTAATAGAATCAAGTCACTGGGTCTGGCTCACACTCAAAGGGAGGAGTAGTAAGCCTCATCTCTTGAAGAGAGCAATGTCAAAGAATTTGTGGACATATTTTTTAAAACCACGACAGCATTATTACCATATATATAAAACTTGAGTCTTTATAAGACAGCTTTGGTGTTTTAATATTCCAAACAGTAAAAGGTAAGGTTTCAGTCTTTTAAAGGCAGATTTCAAGGCACCATTCCTAGATAGCATCAATTCCTTTTCTTGCATCACCATCATATATACATAAATGGCATTTCAAAAATGTTCCAAGGCTAAAAATTTACAATTGCAGAGTGGGATCATGGATGTAAATGGCAGTATAGTTCATGTAAATATAGGACACTGTAAAACAGGTAAGTCACTGTATTAGTCAACTCTCAGCTTTTGGTTAGAACAATTTAAGCAACTTAGAGGTAAGGTCATTATGGACCTTTTCAGCTTTCAGAAATGTGAGTAGATAAAATAAGAGGGAAATTTTTGATTAGGGAAGATAATCTATATTCATACTGTCCAATATGGTAGTATGGCTACTGAGCACTTTAAATGTGAGGAACTGAATTTTTTGTTTTTTAAATTTTAACTTAAAAGCTGAGGCAGATTTAAATATTTCTCTGTTAAATAAAACTTTGTTTTGGGAAGATTGCATGTCATTTTAGCCTTTGAAAATGTAGTGTCCAAATTTTAAAAAATGACTTTTTGATGCTAATGCAAAAACAAGTCCAATTAAATGCAAAGTGGTATCCAGATCCTGGAACAGAAAAAAGGATGTAGGACATTAAGCAAAAAACTAAGGCAATATCAATAAAGTATTGATTTTTGTTAATAATGTATCAATATTAGTTCATCAATTGTGACAAATATATCACACTAATGTAAGATGTTAATATTAGAAAAGTCATGTGATGGGTTGGGAATGCTGTGTACTATCCTTGCAGCTATGTACATCTAAAATTATCCCAAAATAAAAAGGTTATTTAAAAAAAAAAATTTAGCGTCCATGTTGAGATGTACTGCTAGTATAAAATATCAGATATCAATGACCTATTACATGAAGAATGTAAGATATTAATGTTTTATTTTGATTACATGTTAAAATGGTAGCATTTAATATTGATATTTGATATAGTGGGTTAAATAAAATTAAAAATCTTTTTCCACTTTAATTTGGCTTCTAAAAAACTTAAGTTGCATATATATTGGCTCACATCAGTAGTAATATTGTAAGTGGCTAAAAGACATAGATAATACAACTAGAAAGAAAAAATAATTTTTTAAAATGAAAGATATTGAGGCTCTGTTACTGTTTTTTAAAAGAGACTAAAACAGTATGATTATTTGCCCCCAGGATCATTTCGGGGTAAAAAAAATGTATATCCAATATCCAAAGTAGACGTGGTTCCTGCCCACAGAGAACCTGAAGTCTAGACCAAAAACTGCCCCAAAACAGTAACAATGTTTAAGTTATATTGGAAGTACAGGCTTTTATAGTACATCTATTCTGATCTGGGTGGTCAAAAAAAGGACTTCCCTGAAGGGACATTTGAGCTTAAGGCAAAGGAGTTGGATGGCAGACATTACACCAGCTAGAAAAGGTGACAGAAGTATTGGAGGTAGCCAGGCAATAGCTTGACAAGGGAGTGTATACTCAGGGCAGCTTGAATCTATGCTACCAGGTTGCAGTCCTCAAGCTTGTCCCAAATAAACTACTTACATTAAAAAGGCCAGGCAGTGGCTCATGCTTGTAATCCCAACACTTTGAGACGTTGAGATGGGAAGATCGCTTGAGACCAGGAATTTGAGGTTGCAGTGAGTTACGATAATGCCACTGTGCACTAGCCCAGGCAACAGAGTGAGACCCTGTCTTTAAAAAAACTTGGCAAGTTTGAGAAACTAACGAGCTAAGTATGACTGGAACATGGAATGGAGGGGGACTACAGCAGTGAGATGAATCTGAAAGGGTCAGCAGAGGCCAGAGTGTCAAAAGCAGTGTTGGACCGGCCTTTCTAGCCACGTTAAAACATTTGGAGTCTTGGACCCTTCCTAAGGGTGAACAGGAAGCCATTTAGGGGTTGGGACCTTGATAGAATGGGCGCTTGAGAAAATTCTTTCTGGTTGATTGGAGAGAACAAGACTGGAAGCAGAAACTTGTTCCCTCTGATGATATGATAGAGTAACCCAGTAGGGAGATTAAGAGTAGCCTAGTGGGCACAGATATTTTGGAGCTAAGAAAAAAGTATAGGAGGCATAATTGACAATTTTTCCAGTTTCTCTTACCAGTCAGGATAGGCTGGTTGTGTTGCCTTAGAACATACTGGCCTAAAGATTTATCTCTTATGTGCTAAATACCCATCAGTGGTTGACCTAGGCTGACAGAGCAGAAACGGAACATTGCCAGCTATTGTCACAGAGCCAAGAAAGAAGATAGTGTAATGACAGGGGCACTGGCTTTGAAAACCGCCACCTGAATTGATAAAATGTGACTTCTGTTTTCACTGGACCAAGCAAGTCATAGCCATACCCAACTTCAGCTGGGCAGGGAACTGCAATTCTACTTTTTGTCCAGGAAAGAATCTGAATATTTATCAATAGCTCCAATGACTACCACACAGGTCACTCTTTCAATTATTATTTTTTAGATACAGAGTCTTGCTCTGTTGCCCAGGCTGGAGTGCAGTGGTATGATCACAGCTCACTGTAACCTCGAATTCCTGGGCTCAAACGATCCTCCTGCCTCTGCCTCCCACTAAGGGGGGTTCCCCAGTCCACTGTTTTCCATGACTGTTGGCCCCATCCCTGATTTGCTGGACAAATTTACCTTTCATTCCTGCTTTCAAACGGGTTTTTTTTTTTTTTTTGCTTTTTTTTTTTTAAATCTTGACAAACATAACCAATAGTAACTAAGATTGTCTTCCCAGTTCTTCACCCAGGGCTTCAGGCTTGTTATATTTCCTCCCTTCCAAATTATTGCATGTGACAGCTTTACCAGGATTGGCATCCTTCCAGCCTCCACTGTCAGTTCCCCCAACCACTTCCTGTATGCCACCACGATCCTTCCAGCTACCTATGCTGGAAAACTGTGTCTTTATTCTTCACTCCCAATCTGCCTCATCTCCCACATCCAATCTGTAAATCCTACCAACAGAGTCCATCAATTCTCTGTCCCTATTAGATTTTTTTAAAAATTTAATTACACGCACAGAATTTACCTGTAAGTCAGAGTGCAGATCCGTGAGGTAGGTACGATCATTTTACAGATGAGGAAATTAAGGCATGGAGAGGATAGGTAACCTGTAAAAGGCACAAAGCTATTAAGTGACAGAACTGGGATTCAAATTCTCAGTCCCTCAGCTTAACGTCTGACTAGAGGCTGTCCCTGCACATGTGGCTTTGACTGCTACTATGACTACCTGTCCTCCGTGAATATATTCTTCATTAGTCACTTAACATCTCACCCTGCGTTTGGGGGAATAAGTTGGGCTACTTCCCTGAGGCACCTCCTGCTTGTCCTCCACATATTGGGCTCTGGACTATGGCCGCCTCCTACATTCTAGTACCTACCACTATCCCAAAGCTATCGCTCTCACTCCTGACAAAAACCCGGGTGGATCATACTTAAATGAGCAAAGATAAACTTGTTGTTGACTGACATTGTTCACAAAAACATACCTGCTTATTATTCAAACAGAATTTCTTAGGGCCCTCCCCTACGACCTTGCTCTTCCTGTTTTTTGAGTTATCCAAACTAAAAATTCTTTGCACTTTGTTATTCAGAAGAATGTGGCTTCCTCTTTGTCTTGCCTCTCCCACAACCTCACCCAGTTTACCCCACCCCAGTTAAGGCCCCACCCCCCTTTCTCCACCAGAAACAAGTCCCTCCAAGTGTTATTTTAAACAGAACCATTCCAACCAATCTGATTGGATTTGAATTCAATTCAGACACTTTCAGCTAATTTAAGATTACTCCTCACCAACCTCAGGACTTTTCCCCCAGGTCCTCTTCCCAGGCTCTCTAGCTCAGCTGCCCAAATAGCCTTTCCTAGACACATCTTTAATACTTGCCCTGGTAAAGGTAAATGTTCCCCTGATCCCTGCTCCTTACCCCCATATTAGGTATTATTGACAATTTTTTGTCTTTCCAAAAATGTTCTCCCTTTTCAGTATGGCCAATGTTTTTGTTTTTACAGGAAAAAAGCATCATACTGTGCACACTTCTGCATCTTGCCTTTTTCTTTTGGTGTTCCTTCCACATCAGCATATGGGGACAAATTCCTTTTTTAAAAACGTATCTAATAAATATCAGGGTTTATTTAGCCACTTCCCTACTGGACTTCTCAATGATCCAGTTCTGTCGTTTTGGTATAAGACGCTGCAATTGACATCCTTCTTCATGTCATTTGTTTCAATGAAAGTAGAAGTGACTTCAGATTTTACTAGAGCCTCCCAAGTTACAGTCCTATCAAGCCAGTTTGAGAATTTAGCATGCCACTCTCTTGCCTGCTAAAAACCTTCCTGGAGCAGTGATGTACTTGGGTTCTTTAATCTCTGTGGCCTTCATTTATTCGCCTGTAAAGTGGGGTATAATCTCAGGTTGGTTCTGAGAATCGAGACTGCTTCCATAATGTCTTGGCATTAGAAGAGGCCTTGGCGGCCTTTTAGTTTCAGGGTGCCCCAGGTCACGGGCTAAAAGCTGAGGCTGAACATACTAGAGGAGCCTCTCCCTCACTTGTAGATGAGGAAACTGAGCCACAGAAAGTGCCAAAGGGCTGGTGAAGAGCACATAGCATTGGTCCGAGCTGCTGCGGGTGGCTTTCCATCCAGGGCCCAGGTGGGCTGTGCACATCTGAGTGTGGTCAAAAAGGTGGCCTGGCCCGGGTTCCTCCCCATTCTACCCAGTCCTCTCCCCTAACCAACCCTCCTTCCCTCCTCCCCCGCCTCCTTTTGGTTCGACCCCTGTTCTACGGGCGACTGAGTGAGGACGGGGTCATTCCTGAACAACCAAAAGCAGCTGCAGCCGGCGTCAATCCTGGCCCCAACAGGGATGGTGGGGGGCGCCCGCAGACTCCCACCCCTCTGGGCTTCAGAGGGTGTGTCCTCAGTACTCGCCTTTCGCGCCCAGTGAATGCGAGCGGGACGTATGCGTAGACGGCAGATGGGGTGGGTGTTGTGTAGCTGTGTAATATGTATGTGTTGCGTGGTGTATCGTTCCTTGTGTAGACATGTTAAACGTGTGTGTTGTGGCGTGCAGATGTGGGAGCTCACAAGGTATGGGGCTCCTCGCTCCCAGAGCGCTTACCCTCCAGGATTTTACAGCCCTGCCTCAGCCTTCGCCTCAACTGTCTCAGTCGCCGGATCCGGACTTTGCGCGTGCGCGACTGCGCCCTAGGCTCCTCCCCCGTGATTGAACTCCCGCCTTCGCCCCGCCCTCCCCACACTTTACGGCCCGGCACGTCACTTTTGCTGCAGTCGGTCCTGCCGCTGCCGCTGCCCCGTGCTGCCGCGGCCGCTGCCGGTGAGGGGAAGTGAGGTGAGGTGAGGTGTTAGGCCGGTACCGCCACCGCCGCCCAGGGAGGAGGTGGAGAGTAGGGCCGCCGCGGACCGGTAGGAACGGCTTGTCAGCCGCTGCTTTGTCTCCTCAGCTCCGGTCGCGTCTGCGCTGCCGCAGGGAGTCCGCCCGGGCCCGGCGATCCGAACCAATGCTGGACCTGGAGGTGGTGCCCGAACGCTCTCTGGGAAACGAGCAATGGGAATTCACGCTGGGTGAGTTTGGGGTCCTCCGTCAGGACCCCGTTCTCTGGTCCGTCCTTCTCTCTGGGTCCTTCCCTTTTCTGTTTTCTGCTCCTGCGCCCGCTGCTCCTTGCCTGTTTCATCCCTTTGGCTCTCTGGGCTCCAAGCATTAGATACCCGCTCCGACCAGCCGGATCCGCCTGTCATTTGCTCTGCCGGGCACTGACGCCCTTGCCACGGGCCTCAACAGGGTCCTCTCTGGGGTAATGGGACAGTAGTAGTAAAATAATAATAGCTGGCTCGCTCAAAACACTTAATGCCCGCCCCTGCTCTGTTTGAACGTAATTATCTCTAGTAATCCTCACTGAGTTAATACTAGTAGTACTGAGGATCGGTACTGTTGTTCCTATTCCCATTTTACAGACTGAATAATGGCTAAGAAGTGGCTGACACCTCTGATCACCACTATGGTCTCTGGTCTGTCTCCCTCTGCTTTTTTGGGCTGTGGGTTGCCTCTTTTGGGAGGAGAAACCCTAGGCTTCGATTCCATAATCAGATGATGGGGTTCTGGTCAAGGAAGGAGAGACGTTTGTGTGCATTAAAGAAACATCTGACTTGTTTCCTTCTCTTTTGAAATGTAGTCTGTGTGTGATGATGTAATCTTAAACCCAGACCTCAGCTTCAAGAGTTAAAGGTTGAGATGAAATAGGAGTTAGGGGAAAGTAACATTTAGTTTGTGGGGGGAAAAAAAATGCAGTTTTGTCATTTTTTGGCTTGTTGGCTCAACTTTCTGCCTTCACCCTCTCCATCCCCAGCATCACTACCTTTATGTGTGCAAAGATGTTTGCATTCAGTAACCCCAGTGTGTTTACTTTGATCTTCCAACAGTAAGAAAAGGAAGGGGGTGGAGCAGATGTTGGTGCTGTTTATGCAAGCCTGAACTCTGTCATTCTAGTGTGAGCTACTAGACTGAGTCAGCTGCTCCATTGGATTATTGGTTATCCTTGAATCTGGGAGACTCATGTCTATAGAAATAGCATATTGGAGAAACCAGGCAGATACAGATTACTGGTAAGGTCCTGCTGGTGCTTAGTGGCTACATACCCCCTGTGTGTTGTAGGAGCCAGTTTTCTTGAGGGGTCTTGGCCAGATTTTCTCCTAACTTACCATTCCTGCAGAGTTCTTCCCAAAATGTGAGCTAGTATGGAATGCTTCAGTGTCTTGTGAAGCACCAAGAGCTTGGTTGAGAGGCTCGTGACATCATGCTTATGCTGTTTGGCTTCCAGTTAACTCGTTTCCTCTGCTCCCCTTAACAGCTTCTGCCAAGACCTCCCAGGGCTGGGTAAGAACCACAGCTTCAAATTGTGCTTGATGGTGTGACTAGATTGTAAATCTTTTTGTGGCACAAATATTTAGAGTCTTTTGGTCAAAAGTAATGACTGGGACATCGATTGAGATCAGTACTTCCAGAAAACTGAGTGGACAAGCAAGGCCGCTTCTGTCCACTGTTGTTTTGACACCCTAACCCTGACTTCTAGCTCTGCCAGTTTCCAGAGATCAAGGGTTTGGGTAGTTCTTTCAACTAACTGTTAAATAGCAACCAAAAACTGTGAGAAGGGCATTTCTGTATTTTAGGTCCAGAATTGAACTTTGAAGGAAAGCTCCTAGAGAGAGCCTGAGCCTTCATGATTCTGTGTGGGTCTTAAAATCTGCATTTTTAAATGGCATCTGCCTGAGATATGGTCGTCGTTTAACTTCCCCAAGCTTTTTTTTAAAAAGTCATTTTTCGGCCGGGCGCGGTGGCTCACGCCTGTAATCCTAGCACTCCGGGAGGCTGAGGCAGGCGGATTGTTCTGAGCTCAGGAGTTCAAGACCGGCCTGAGGAAGAGCGAGACCCCGTCTCTACCAAAAATAGAAAGAAAATTAATTGGACAGCGAAAAATATATAGAGAAAAAAATTAGCTGGGCATGGTGGCACATGCCTGTAGTCCCAGCTACTCGGGAGGCTGAGACAGTAGGATTGCTCGAGCCCAGGAGTTTGAGGTTGCTGTGAGCTAGGCTGATGCCATGGCACTCGCCCCAGGCAAGAGAGTGAGACTCTGTCTCAAAAAAAAAAAAAAAAAGTCATTTTTCCCCTCTCTCAATTTCCTCCCCAATCCTCAACACATCCAATTTACATTTGGGACTGTTAGGTAGGGATAGGTCTGGGAAGGGAATGTGTGCTTTAGAATTATGTTCCTAGGCTAGTGAACCAGGCCATACTTGCCTCTTGTCACCACAAGCCTGTAAGGTAGGCGTTACTATCTCCATTTGCCAGGTGAGGAACAGGTTCAGAGAAACAGAGACTTTAAACAAGCAGCTGAACAGGGATTTCCTGCTTCCCACTGCTCTGCCCTTCTGAGAGTGGGCTCAGCTTTATCACCAGGTTTCTTATTGGAATCTGTGCAAATGCAGAGGTATCTGGCCCTTGAAATCATCTTCCTGGCATCACAATGGGGAGCTGCATCCAGCTTCTTGGCTGCCTTCCTGGCCTTTGTATAATGTTGGATGATTAGGGAAATGCCAACAACACAGGGACAGGAAAACCTAGGCCAAGCACAATCTCTGTGAATGCCACTAATGGTTTGACCAGCAGTGGAGTAAAGACAGTGCAAATTTGAAATATTGTTTTCAATGAGAGTTGCAGAATGTATTGATGTGGAAGCATGTCTCTGAATCTATTTTTGAAAATAGTTTTGAAAATTCCCAAAGAAAGTAGATTTAAGGGTCACTGGAGAAAATACTTTCTTCTGTGAGATTACCTTGTTCCAGAGACTGAAGGTTCACTTTGTCAAAGGCAGCATGCACCTCTCTGGACTCTGCTCACAAACACTGAAAATTAAATAAGAAATGATCTTATGCCCTGAAGAGCTTAGTCTAGTGATAGGGACAGATTACATAAATAGTTCCTTTTATTGTAATGAAGTAGAAGATGTACAGGAAGCTCTGGAGTAACAGAAGGGACTTGACCTGACCTGGGGGTTCAGAGAAGGCTTCCTATCTACCCATGGGAGCTGTAAATCTTCCAGTCAAGTGAAACAAGAAAAAAAAAAAGAAAGAAACAGTAGAAAAGATAGTTGCTGTGTGCGGGGAACCATAAACAATCTGCCATTATAATTAGATCATGATGTACTGGTGGCAGAAGAAAATGGATTTCCCAGAGTCCTGGTTCTGATTGGTTATAGCTGCCTGGTACACTATCAAGGAGTCTGCATTCAGTGGAAAAGAGGATACTATTAGCAAAGTCTGTCATGGAAATTGGTTTAAGAAGAACAGTTTGGGGACTGGACTTGGAGAGGTAGGGAAGAAGGAGGAATCTAGAGGTTTCTGATTTGAGAGACTGGGTAAATGTTAGAAGTATTGAGACCTAGAATACAGAGAAGATGAAAAGGTCGCTTTTAATCTGTTCATTTTTATTTGCCTTTAGATGTATACAGAGAACAGATTGAGATGTGAGTCAAAAACTAGGTGATTGGTTGAATGAGGAATGGGCAGAAGAAATATAGCCTATCACAGAGACCTGGGAAAGTCAGAGGAACAGCAGGAGAGAGTAGCATTGGTGGAGAAATGATGGGAGTTCTAGGAGAGGGAGAGTGGTCACCATGTCCATAGTATAGGACCTGTGTGCTCTACCTGATTGCTTTGTTTCACAGATAGGTATGACCGGGTGCTGGGAGTACAGTGGTGAACAAAATAGACAAGGTCCCTACTCTATAAGAGGATATAAGGGAGACTAACATAAATAAGTGGGATGGGAGGCTTCATTAAATAAGGCAGTCAGGGGGGTGAGGACTTTTCACAAGACCTGAAGTGTGAGAAGGAGCCAGCTATGGGAAGAACATTCTGTCTAGCAGTGGCAAGACCTAGTGCAAAGGCCTGAGGTGGGAAAGAGCTTGATGTGTGCTAGTAATAAAGGGGCGGCATGGTGGGCAGTGGAAAGAAAGATAGAGATGGACAAGGCCTAGAATACTCAGAGCCTTTAGGTGATGTTATGGTGTTTAGGTTTTATCCTCCTGTAATGGGAAGCTATTGGGGAGTTATACGCAGGCAAGTGATAAGATAAGATACGTAAGACATAAATTTTAATAGTTTAGAAGGCTGACGATTCTGTTAGAGCTGGGATAGTGCTCCTTAGCCATTCATATAGTTGGCTCACTTTAGAGGCTTTTTGTAGCACTGCTTTACCAGTAGCTGTGTGACAGCCAGTCACCATGGCTGCTTTGTCTCCACTGGATGGGTTTCTCCTTGGGTGACTCAGGATCCAAAGATACTAAGACCAGCACTTTGATGTGGTTAAGTGAAAAAGAACCCTCCCTCAAGAAACTTGTATGTGCCACGTGGATCAGATAAGCCACGTGGCCTTCTCTTTCTTGGCACCTAACTGATCTTATCTGTTTTCTCCACATCATGTTTGTCCATTCCCTGTGGGAGAAACAGCATAGACGCGCCTCCATTTCAGGAATGGCAAGGCTGAGTGATGCATCCAGCTTGTTTATATTCTCAACAAACATTTATTGAGCCTCTATTGTGTGTGCCAGGTCCCATGCTATAGAAGGCTGCAAAGTACTTTAAGGTCATTAAGTCAGCCTTCTGGTTTCTCTCAACTTTCTTCAAACTGAAGACTAGCCCCTCAGATGAGGGTGGGATCAGATTATTTGTTTAAATGTAGATGAGCCACGAGCTTTTAATCTTCTAATTCTTCATTATTTGTAAGCTATTTTCTGCACATCTCATCCCCTTAATCTGGAGGTCAACTGATCTTGAATGTGAGCCACCATGCTGCCCTGGGGTGATATGATGGTCCCTCTTCCCGTTCTCTTGTCACCCACCCCACAGTGCCACAGTCCCATTGAATAAATATTCAACAGCCACTAGGTGGTCAGCTCTGAGCAGGGTACAGGGGATCCAGAGAGTGGTGAATAATAGACACATTGTCTTTGTATTCATGAAACTATGAGTCTTTGTTTTTGGATTGTCCAAGACCTGTCTTTGTGTATGTTTCTTCTAGTTTAAAATGGGCTCTGAAAACAAACTTTTTGGTGATCTCTGCGAGCCCTTGGAATGTTTGAGATATCACTGGGATTTACTTAAACTGGAGGCATATGTAAATCTGCTTATGATGGGCCATGAGTTCAAAAACCAAGTGTTAGTTAGATTTTTGAGTAAAAATCCAGTGAAATCCTTGGTAAAATAAGTTGATTCTGGTGGATGTGTGATTTTAAACTTTTTAAGTGGGCCCTTACAAGTAATGTGCCCTAACATACCCTCATTTGAGAGATGTGGAGAGAGGTGCCAGAGATGAAGAGAAGGGACCTGCTGCAGGTCATACCTAAGCCATGGCAGAGTGAGGACTAAAACCTTGGTCTCCAGAGTCATGCAGTCAGTGCTTATCTCACTCTGTTCTCTGGTTCTTGCTGACTTTGCCTTCTCCAAGCCTTTGTCTGCTTGGGATCAGTGTCGAAGTTCCTATTTCCAGGAAAACTTTTTGTATATTCACTGCCTCCCCTTAGATCGTCCAAGTATCCCCTTAGTGCTTGCTGCTTAACTTTATTCTAGCTCTTACTGCTTATTGAACTTTCATTTACTCATATATCTGTAGACCGTACTGGCCCCAACCTGTCCCCAGGCTTTACTGCAGGTAGATGTCAGTAAATGGATAGCTCAAGTAACCACACAGGTGTCCTTGCTTTTTATTTCAGGCATGCCTCTGGCTCAGGCAGTAGCCATTCTGCAGAAGCACTGTCGCATCATCAAAAATGTCCAAGTTCTCTACAGTGAACAGGTGAGTGGTGGCTGATTTGCTCGCTGGAATAGCGTCCCTAGGCAGTAAATCTCCTCCAGAGGTGACGCTCTGGGAGAGACTGACTGTCAGGGATTGCTATGTTTGAATGGGAAAATCTCTAGCACCAGTCAGTTATCAGGTGCATTTTCTTTGATTCTGAAACTTTTGCTCTTGGTTATCTAGTACTGACAGTTTTGGAAGACAAGGACTTTTCAGTGGGAGGTCACATCAGGGGCTGTCTCCAGTCTTCCATGGTGCTTGCCTTCCACTTTCGTGTTTAAAATGGTCTTTTCTGTTTTGTTGTTGGTTTGTGTTCAGGATTGTTGCAGTACAGATCTCTAGCTAGCACAGCATACCAGACTTGAAAGGAAACAGATATAGCATACTCCTTTATCTCTCTCAAAGAGCAGTCTCCCCTCCACTGGACTCTCTGAAACCTGCAGTTCTTCTATGACACAGACCATGTGCTGCCATGTGGAACAGGCTTTGTGGTGCCCTATGTGTCACAAGCCTCAGGGAGTAGTTTTTAACCTATAGAGGCTAAAGGATGTCCCTGGTGGCTTTTCTGAGATCCTTTGAGTTCTGGTTCAATGATTTCAGTTGTTGGTTCTAATTAATTTCAAATCCTAAAGGAAATGACAGCTAATTTTTGACATGAATAATGTAGATTAT
>RJWJ010037000.1:0-15773 GCA_004363605.1 Indri indri | reverse complement strand
GGCCTTTATCAAAAAGTCCCAAAACAACAAATGCGGGCATGGATATGGAGAGATAGGAACACTCTTACACTGCTGGTGGGACTGCCAATTAGTACAACCCCTATGGAAAATAACTTGGAGATATCTCAAAGAACTAAAAATAGAAATACCATTTGATCCAGCAATCCCACTACTAGGCATCTACCCAAAGGGAAAAGAGACATTCTGTAATAAAGATATCTGTACTCTAATGTTTATGGCAGCACAACTTGCAATTGCAAAGATGTGGAAACAACCTACGTGCCCATCAATATGTGAGTGGATTAATAAAATGTGGTGTATGTATACCATGGAATACTACTCAACCACAAAAAACAAGGGTGAACTAGTACCTGTCGTATTATCCTGGATAGAGTTGGAGCCCATCTTTCGAAGTGAATTATCACAAGAATGGAAAAACAAGTACCACATGTACTCACGATCAAATTGATACTAACTGATCAACACTAAGATGCTCACATGGAAGCAATATTCATTTGTCTTTTGAATTTCAACCTGAAGTACTCTTCAGGTTTCCAAAACACCTATCTTCTTCTTTGTAATTGAATCCCTAATTTAAGCTAAAAATTCTTCCTCTGCCTAAACAAATAAGTCTTATATTTTTCTAATGTATTTGTTAATTTTTAATTTTTGCTTATAATTTTGTACATATTTTTATTATGAAAATATAAATTTATGCATTCTTTTTTACCAATGTTTTTACTATCACTACACCATTTTTGTGGAAAAATAGTGACCTGGAATTTTTATTTTGCACGTCTTTCTAAAAATATGATTACAAGTATAATGTCAAACCCACTCAGTATATGCATTTTTTTCAACTTACTTGTTCTAGATCCAACAGATACATCCTTGTTTAAGACATTCATGAATTGAGACTAAGCTCAACTCCCCCTTATCCAGGCTTTCCATGATTTTACAAACACTACCTATGTCTCCTCTTAGTCCTTATTCTGCAACTGCTGGGTCACACATGTATAATATGGGGTTCCTTACCATTGACACTATTGACATTTTGGACCAAATAATGCTGTGTTTTAAAGGTCTGTCCTATGACTTACAGGTTATTTATCAGCATCCCTGACCTCTGCCCCCTAGAGGCTAACAATGCTTTTCAAGTTGTGATGATCAAAAACATCTTTGGACATTACTAAATGTTGCTTAAAAGATCTATAAATTCATATTATGCTATTAAAACAGAATACCTGAGAATGGCTAATTTACAAAGAACAGAAATTTATTGGCTCATGGTTCTGGAGGCTGGAAAGTCCTAGACTAAGCAGCCACATCTGATGAGGGTCCTTTCGTTTTATCATAACATGGCAGAAGACATCACATATCAGGAGAAAGCAAGAAAGGGGGCCAAAATCATACTTAAAAGGGACTCCACTATCTTCATAATGAACCCACTCCCACAATAACAGCATTAATTCATTCATGATGGCAGAGCCCATGTGACATACTCACCTCTTAAAGGCCCCACTTCTCTGCAATGTTACATTTGGGATTAAGTTTCCAACATAGGAACTTTGGGGAGATATTCAAACCGCAGGAGAAAAAAAATTAACCCCCAGTTGAAAGCCACCAATATAGCGGTCTATATATTTACCAAATGGTCTTATATGTATTATCGGTTGTGATCCAAATGTCATTCATTTAAAATAAGTAGTGTAAAGATTAATATTTCATTCAACTAAAGCTAACAGATGTCTACGGCACACTCCACCCAACAACAGAGTGTGCATTTGTCTTTAGAGCACATGGAACATTCTCCAAGCCAGACTATATGCTAGGCTACAAAACGAACCTTAATGAATTTAAAAGAATAGAAATAATACAAAGTATGCTCTCTAATCACAATGGAATAAAATTAGAAACCAATGGCAGGAAAATTTTGAGAAAATGACAAATGCGTGGAAATTAAACAACATATTAAAAAAACAATGGGCCAAGAAATAAATCAAAAGGGAAATCAGAAAATATTTTGAGATGAATGAAAATGAAAACAAAACATATCAAAAGTTATGAGATGCAGCTAAAGCAAGGTTTAGAGGAAAATTTCTAGCTATACATGCCTATTTTAAGAAAGGAGAAAAATCAAAAATATAAACCAATACAGGAAAAAGAAGAGAAAATTAAACCTGAAGCATATAATAAAGATGAAAGTGGAAATTAATGAAATAGAAAACAGAAAAAATTGAGATAGTCAATGCAACCAAAGCTGATTCTTTGAAAAGATCAGTAAAATTGACTGACTTCTAGCTAGATTACTACAGACAGAGAAAAAGATAGAAAAAGGGAGAAAAGACAGTATCAAATTACTATAATCAGAAATAAAAGAGGGAACATTACTAGTGACATTACAGAAATTAAAAGGATTATAAAAGAATTGTATGAACAATTGTATGCCAGCTAATTAGATAATGTAGATAAAATTGATAAATTCTTAGAAAGATGCAAATTACTAAAACCAACTCAAGGAGAAATATACAATTGGAATGGACCTATAATAACTGAAGAGACTAAATTAGTAATCTAAAACAACCCACAATGAAAATCCTAGGCCCAGATGGCTTTACTGGTGAATTCCAAAAAGAAATTTTAAAAAGAATTAATACTAATTCTTCACAAACTCTTTCAAAAAATAGAGGAAAAGAAAGCACTTTCCAGTTCATTTTATAAGGCCCATATTATCCTGGTATGAAAACCAAAGAAAGATATTACAAAAACCAAAACATACAGATCAATAGTTCTTAAAATATGAATGCAAAAATCCTCAATAACATACTAGCAAACTGAATCCAGTAACATACAATTAGAATTATAAACCATGATCAAGTGAGATTTATTTCATCAGTGCAAGGTTGATTAATATCCAAAAATAAATTAATGTAATGCATCATACCAATGGAATAGAAAGGAAAAATCATGTGATCACCTCAAAAGACATAGAAAAAGCATTTGAGTAAAGAATCCAATACCCTCTCATGACGAAAACACTCAGCAAACTAGGAATATAAGGGAACTTCCTTAACATGATAAAGGGCATGTACAAAAAACTCACAGCTAAAATCATGCTTCATATGGTGAAAGACTGGATGATTTCCCTAAGATCAGGAAAAAGACACAGATGCTCATTATTATCATTTTTATTCAATGTTGTATTGGAAGTTCTAGGCAGGGTAATCAAGCAAGAAAAAGAAATCAAAGGTGTCAAGATTGGAAAGAAAGAAGTAAAAATCTCTATTCACAGATGATATGATCCTATATATAGACAATGTTAAGGAATGCCTTAAAAAATTAGAACTAAAAAGGGATTTAGGATATTTTCAGGATACAAGATGAAAATACAAAAATTAATTATATTTCTAAACATCTGCAATAAACAATCTGAAAATGAAGAGAAAATTTCATTGACAATGGCATCAAAAATAAAACACTTGAAAGTAAAATTCAAAAAATAAGTATAGAACTTATACTCTGAAAACTACAAAATACTATTGAAAGAAATTAAAGAAGAGCTAAATAAATGGATTAGAAAACTTAGCACTGTTAGGATATCAATACTCCCTAAATTAATCTATAAATTCAATATTATCCCTGCCAGAATTCCAGCTGACATCTTCATAGAAATTTGAAAGCTGATTGAAAATTTACATGGAATTGTAAGGGACCCCAAATACAAAAGCAATTTTGAAAAAGAATAAAGCAAGAGGACTCACACTTCCAAGTTTCAAAACTTAGTACAAAGTAGTGATAATCAAGATGGAGTGGTACTGGCAAAAGGATAGACATATAGACTAATGGAACAGAATTGAGAGTTCAGACATAAACCCTTGCATCTATAAATAATCTTTTCAGCAAATGATTCTGAAATAATTGAATAGCCATATGCAAAAGACTGAGGTTGGACTTTCAATTTATACCATTTACCAAAATTAACTCAAAATGGATCAAAGACCTAAATATAAGAGCTAAAACTATAAAACTCATAGAAGAAAATATAGGAGTAAATCTTCATGACCTTGGATTTGCTGAAGTATTCTCAGATAAGACACCAAAAGCATGAACAGTAAAAGAAAAAATAGATAAATTGGACTTTATCAAATTTAAAACTTCTGTGTTTAAAGGACACCATCAAGAAAGTGAAAAAGACAACTTAGAGAATGGGAAAAATATATTTGCAAATCATATATCTGATAAAGGACATGTATCCAGAATATGTAAAGAACTCTTCCAATTCAATTACAAAATGAAAAATAACCTAATTTACAAATAGGAAAAGGATCCAAATTGATATTTCTCCAAGGAAGATATGCAAATGCCAATAAGCACATGAAAAGATGCTCAACATCATTAGTCATCTGGGAAATGCAATGCAAAACCACAATGAAATACCACTGCATACCAACTAGGATGACTAAACGAAAAAGTCAAATAATAACTAGGGTTGGTGAGGATGTGGGAAAAATAAGAACTCTCATACACTGCTGGTGGCAATGCAAAATGGTGCCACCATTTTTGAAAATAGTCTGGCAGTTCCTCAAAGAATTAAACATAGCTGCTATATGACCCAGTGTATTCTTATTTCTGCTATATACCCAAGAGAAATGAAAACATATATCCACACAAAAACTTATACACAATGTTTATAGCGGTATTATTAATTATAGCCAAAAGTTGAAAACAACCCAAATGTTTATCAACTGATAAATGAATAAAAAAAATATGAAATATAGCCACAAAATAGAGTATGATTTGGCCATAAAAAGGAATGAAATATTGATATATGCTACAACATAAACCTTGAAAACATTATGCTTCAGAGAAGAAGGCAATCACAAAAGACCACCAATTACATGATTCCATTCATAAGATAGTCCAGAATAGGAAAATCTATAGATGCAGAAAGTGGTTGCTTAGAGCTGGCAGGGATGGGGGATAAGAGGTGATAGCTAAAGGGTATAGGATTTCTTTTCAAAGTGATAAAAATATTCTAAAATTGACTGTGGTGATGATTGCATATAACTGAACATACTAACAGTACTACTTTAAATGAATGAATAGTATTATAAATGAATAATATCTCAATAAAACTGTTAAGACAATGGACTGTTTCCTTTTTTCCTTGAATGTCTGTAGTTTGGGATTTAAAAAATAGAGTGTCTCCTGTTTTCCTTCTAATAATGTTCCTGAATATGCTCAATAATCCACCTACCCTTAAGGCCAAAAAAAATTACTGAGCCAAATAATTAAGGAAATTGCCTACCGTGCTATTTTGATACTACTCTTTACCTGAAATGGTTAGCTATAGGTTCATTGATTTTCCTTTTATTTCTTCCCAGAATGAAACTTGTCAATCTTTTCCCATTTATTCAACAATTGAGTGTCATGATGGTGCTAGGTATTAGGAATATAATTATAAGAGACAAGATTTTTTATCTCAAGGATCTTCCACTTTAGCAAACAATTGAAGAGCAGGTAAGATTTATACAGGTGAAGGGATCATTGACTGCAGATTGGGGTTGGAAAGAATGTTTCAAACAAAGGAAACAGTAGATGCAAATTTTCTGGGGCAAGAGAAAGAAGACTTAAAGTAGGTTTATATGCTGAAATGCAGTGTTTCAGAATTGGGAATGATATTTACAAATAAGACTAGAGAAGCATATAAGGCCAAGGAAGATAATTGTTAACAAGGAGTCAAGTAGGATAAAGACTAAAAAGTGTTCATTGGATATGGTGACAAAATAAATGCTGATGACCTTAATGAGAGAAATTTCAGTTGATTTTTGTGATGGTTAATTTTATATGTAAACTTGACTAGGCCACAGGGTGACCAGATATCTGGTCAAATGTTATGGGTGTATCTGTGAGGGTATTTCTGGACAAGATTAACATTTGAATTGGTAGACTGAGCGAAGCAGAATGCCCACCCCAGTGTTGATGGGCCTCATCCTATCTGTTGAAGGCCTAACTAGAACAAAAAGGCTGAGTAAGAGAGAATTTCTTCTTCCTGACTCCATTAAGCTGGGATATTGGGGGTTTTTTACTGCCTTCATACTTGAACTGAAACATTGGTTCTTCCTGGTATAGAGCCTGTTGGCTTTCAGAATACCATCAGTTCTCCTGGCTCCCAGACCTTTAGACTGGGACTGTAACTACACCATTGGCTTTTCTGAGTCTCCAGCTTGCTGACTGCAGATCTTTGGACTTGTCAGCCTCCAAAATCATGTAATCCAATTTCTTATAATAAATCTCTTTATACGTGTAGATAGATAGATAGATCCTGTCAGTTCTGTTTCTCTGGAAAATCCTGACTAATACAACTGTTAAAGGTAAAAGCTTGATTTCACAAATTGTGAAAGCAAGAATCAATAGAAAGTGAAATAGTAAATTCAGTGTATTAGTTTCCTATTGCTGCTATAAGAGATTGCCACAAACAGTTACTTAAAACACATTATCTCACAGTTCTGGAGGTCAAAAATTGGCAAGGGGTCTTAGTCACTATGCTACAATCAATATGTTGGTTAATTTTGTACGTCAACTTGACCGAGCAACAGGATGCCCAGGTATCTGGTCAAATGTTAGGGGTGTGTCTGTGAGGGCATTTCTGGATGAGATTAACATTTGAGTTGGTAGACTGAGTAAAGCAAAGTGTCCTGCCCAATGTGGATGGGCAAATTCCTTTCTGGAAGCTCTAGGGGAGAATCATTGTCTTGCCGTCTCCAGGTTCTTGAAGCTGCCTCCCTCCCTTGGCTCGTGGTCCCCCTTCCATCTTCAAAACCAGCAATAGCTGTTGAGTCCTTATCACATCACATCAGTCTGACTCTGACTTTCCTGCCTCCCTCTTCTGCATTTAAGGAATTTGTGATTACATAGAGCCCACTGGGATAATGCAGGATAGTCTCCTTATCTTAAGGTCAACTGATTTGCACACTTAACTCCATTGACAACCTTAATGTAAAATAACATATTCACCCACCCTGAGGATTAGGCCACAGACATCTTTAGGGGAAAATCATGCTTCCTATGTAGTCAGCAAATATAAAACATATCTTTCAAGAAGCCTGTTTCTGAGAAGGGAAAGTGAGATTGAGTAGCAGATAAAACAGCAGTAGGATCAATGGAGTGATTTAGTTTCCAAGATAAGAGAGACTTGAGTGCTGTTTTGGGGAGAGAAAAAGATAACTAACAGCAATGAGTTTTCTGAGGAAGAGACACAAAATGAGGTGGGAGGAGCAGAAGATATCTAGAACAGAGGTGGAAGCATTACCTCTAGAGGGGAGAGGAGAAAAGAGGAAGAGAGTGTACATATTTCTATAGGTTTAGTGGCAAGAAATGAAAATTCATTTTGTGTGTCTTCTCTGTGAAATGGGAGAGAAAACCACCTGCTAAAGGGGAGGGATAGGTGAGAAGTTGGATGTTTTGGGAGAATGAAGAGTCTGAACTAACTATGGACACAGGATGATCTAATAATGTGTAGGGCCCACTTGACCATGGAATCAGAGGATGTACTATGGCGCTGATCTTTGTAGTCTTGTGACTTTCAAAGACAGTACGAGTCAGCTCTGGAGGAATAAGAATATAGCCACTTGGATTGATTGAGAGTTTCACTCACATACACCTGGGAGATGCTCCTTGAGTTTATACCCATGTAGTATTGCCACAGTTTAATTGACTCAAAACCGTATTCCAAAGCCCACTCTGCTGTGAGAACAAAAGCACTCCCTTCTCAAGACACATCAAAAGAATAAAGGGACATAAATCTGACAGCTATCATGTTTCCTACAGGCAGGAGCTCTGGAAAAATATTTGACATAAGTTGAACCTATAATCAAAAATGAATTGTGGGTACCGTAAAACCTCCACTAAGAAAAATTTACTTCAACTGAGAAAAAGCAACAACATAATCCTACTCACAATAGTAGATACTTTGGGGAAAGAATGAATCCAGAAAAATTGCATTTTCAAATCAGATTAACAAACTTGTCTCATTCTACATTTGTTTGCTGCAACATTCATGGAAAGAAACGTCAAGCACAACATCATAAAAAGTTCTTGCAGCGGATGCTGTAGGTGACACCCTCATATCCACACGCCCTCACCAATTCAGTCCAACATAGCAATGCCAGCACCTGAATTTCTTATCCGGAAGAGCTTTCTCCGGCTGCTGAAGCCTTTTTTACTCCCCTGCTCAGGAGGCCAGAAGCAACACACATCTCCAGCAGCCCTCAAACAATGACCGATACGGTTGGCGTTCAAACATCCAACATGCTCTATTCACTTTATTTTCTTCCTTTCATTTCTTCCCTCTCATCTACCAGTATTTCCTACACTTTCTGAATAAGCTACTTGCACTAGATTTAGAGGTTTGCTTTTGAACCCAAACTAAGACAGTTATGCTTTACGAGACAACTTAAAGCAGCGCTTAACTGAAAACAAAGACACACAATCTTCTAGGTTTAATAAAATGCTGTAAATTACGGGATCTTCTTTGGCAGTTTTGCCAGCATAGTATTCTGGGAAGCACACGGGGAGTCCGAGTAAGTCATGTTAAGGAAGCAGCTCAGGAATGGTCCTGCCCAAGGTCCCTGCCACCCTGCAGAGGAGAGCAAATTACAAGGAGCAAGTGGGAAGCCAGAGTACTCAGGTAGCCCTACTGCTTCTTCTCATTTCTCTTCATTGAAATAAAACAGCCCCAAAATCTCTAATATTGATGGGCTTCAGAGGTGGCACATGCCCCTAGAATTATATGCAAAATTGTGTGCTAGTAAATATGTATATTTTTATGGGACTAATATTCATAGTTTCTACAAGACATATGGATTGTCCTGTAAAGTAAAAAATCAAAAATTATGGATCCTTGATCCTATGAGCTATGAGTTGGAGGAGACAATTTTACCCTGGATAAAAATGATGTAGACATCTAATATGTCCTTCTGTTGCTACACTTGCAGAAATTCTATTCTGTGCTAATAACAGACACAGCTATGGCCTCTAGAAATATGTCCATAGGAAAATAGACACAACAATGCCAGAAATATGAATAATGGACTAGAATGTCAATGTAGACCATTAAGCCACCTTCTGCAGAATGAGAGCTTCAACCCATGACTCCCTCTTAAATCACAGAATCATTAATCGTAGGAGTTGGAAGGGCCCTTGAAAACTACCCACTCCCCACATACATCCTCCTTCTCCAGCATCTAGACAGAGGCTTGCACTTCACTCTTCCCCTTACCCTCCAAACTCCCCCAAAACACTTCAAAAAATCAGGAAGTCATTGCCTTCTGTTTTTGTTTGTTTCTTTCAAAATCTAAGTAATATAAATATTTCTTTTTTAAAATTTTTACCTGCATTTTTAATATAGTTTATTTACTTGTAGGTTTATATCATTTAATTTTTTGTTAATTTTTAAAGTTCCATTTTTTCTTTGACAAATAATAATTATATATATTTATGGGATACAATGCAATGTTTTGATATGTGTTTACATTGTGGAATGATTAAGCTAAAATATGACTTTCTAAACCTACTGAAACTCATTCAAGACAATTATTCTGATTCTTAAGTGTTACTATCAGGTTCTTTCTTCCAAGATAAACACCCCAATTCCCTTAACTATTGTTTCTATGGAACGGTTTCTAGGTTCATCATGTACCCTTCCTCTACATGCTTTCATTTATCATTCTTGTGCAAATTTGACAGATAAGCCTAAAGTGTAATGTGACATTAATCACTATGGATTTGGTCACTGTGCATCTAAATAATATGGAAGATGTCATCCAATTATAAAGTGTGTTGCAAACTGCTCTCTATTATAGAGGTTCTTCCACCTAAACCAGGTTAGTTACAAATCCAATGCAATCAACTACTATGTGCATCATCCTCAATAAAATTTTGTAAAACTTAGAGATGCACAGAATACATTTAAGGAAGGTGAGGGGTCTGTGGTTTTGTAAGTTAACAAACTGACTCATATACATACTATCTGGCAACTAAATGCAACATGGAGCCAGATCACTTCAGGGTGCTAGGCTTTGGTTTATTGCTGTATCCTAGTTATTAGGAGCCATGGGAAAAATTTAAACAAGGACTATGGCCTGAACTGCATTAGCAGTTCTGTGTTGCATCCTAAAATATAAGCAGATATGGTATTATAACTCTATTTTGCCCCAAAAAGTTCATGGCAAAAAGTGAAGTACTATGTTTTCATTAAATTTCTGGATACTTTAATTAACGTGAAAAACTTGTCTTTTCTCATTTGTCCAAATTCCTCCGTGGGTGTTGGAGATGGGGCCATTTATGGGAGATAGTCATAGAAAGCCCTGAGGCTCACTGAACGTCCACATGCAGGAAAGTCAGAAGATCACAAAAAAAGGGGATCTTTTTAACAAGGAAAACTATAAAATGTCAAGTCTGAGGGATAATAATCATATATTAACTGTAGAAAGAATAAAGAAATCCAAGTCAGAATAGAGTGGAATCAGGACTTCAAAGGCAGGGAAAGTATCAGAGACCTGCTTCCTGCATCTCTGGTTGTATAATCATGGGTTGATTTAATAGCTAAAAAAATCTTCAGCACTGTCTTGTTTATGTGCAACTTAATCTATACCCATCTTTCATTGCACTCTAGTAACTCACAAAAATAGATGACACTTGCAGGGGTTCTTAATCTGAGACAAAATGTGTAATAGAAGGTCCAAATTCTTAGCTGGGGAAAATAATTGCACCTTTAGTTTTCTAACCTCTAAAAGTTATCACTTCCTTCCATTATGCCTGTGACAAACAATAATTCAGAGTGGTATTGAAGGATTTCTGGACTTCACCAGACACACCAAAGTTTAAGCGCCTTTGGTAAATTTCAGTGGGAAACCATGTTTTTTCTCCCCAGACCTTAGGCTGGATGCAGGTTTTAGGACAAATTTGCTATAGTTTAACTTTAATAGGTGGAACTAAAGAAATACTAATTCCAGACAGTGTTCAGCAGAAGTCTTCTGAATTTCTAATCATATAGTAATCATATTCAAATTTTATTTAAAAATTAAATGTATATCATAAAATATACAGCCCTGGAACTTGCTCCAACTGGCCTCCAGCTGCTTCACCCCCTATAATTCATGTCACAGCCAGGGGAGATCCATCAGCCTGAGGTCCCGCTTGCTGGCAGAGGCCTGGGAGAGGCCACAGAGAGGGGTAGAGTGGAGGGGAGTGAGACCTGCTCCAGAGTGTGGGTCTTGGACAGCCCCAACCCCCAAGCCCAGACTTTCAGCTGAGTGGAGCCATTTCAGCCCCTCCCAGCAGCTTTGCACACAAACAAAGAGCAGATCTTTGACCCTGGTTAACAGCAGGTGTGGAGCCTGAGGGCAGGCTTACCCAGCCCAGCCCCACCCAGAGTCACTCCCAGTCCTGCCCCTACTGAGGTGGAGAACAAGGACATACCTGGAAATCCCAGGGACCCACCCATAGCCCAAGGCAAAAGAGGGCCTCTCTAGAGGAACAAGAGCTAGCTACAGGACCCAAAACAGCATGCTCCTCCCTACAAGTGCCACCTACTGACAGGGAGGTCATCCTGCACACGCTTTTACTGCATATACTGCATCTACTGATTCATCATAAAGGGTGTGGTTGAATCTCACCCACAAACACCACCTACTGGCTCAGAGACTAAACAGGGCATGTCATTATTCAAACAAAAACCTAAACGCAAGAAGGAACAACTGATCCAGATAGGAAGGAACCAGCAAAAGAACTCTGGAAGTATAAAGACTCAAACGGAAAGCACGCCCCCAAAGAGGAACAACAGCTCCCCAGCAATGGATGTTAAACAAACTCAGAACACTAAAATGACAGAAGAAGAATTTCAAACATGGATTGTAAGAAAACTGAATGATATGCAAGAAAAAATCGATAACCAACACAAAGAAACCACAAGAAGAATCCAGGACTTGGAAGAAAAATTCACTAAAGAAATTGAAATATTAAAGAAAAATCAAACCGATCTCCTGGAAATGAAGGACTTATTCAGGGAACTACAAAACACCATGGAAAGCCTCAAGAACAGGGTAGAGCAAACAGAAGAAAGAATCTCAGAGATTAAAGACAACTCCTTCCAATTAAATAAGTCAGTCACAGAGATTGGGTAGAAAATTAAGAGAAAAGAAATAAGCCTACAAGAAATGTGGGATTATGTGAACAAAACCAAACCTGAGGGTGATAGGGGTTCCGGAAGGTGAAGAAGAAAACACTCAAGGGCTGGATAAGCTATTTGAAGAATTAATAGAGGATAATTTCCCAGGCCTTGCTAAAAATCTAGATATGCAGGTACAAGAAGCTCAACGGACCCCAGGGAGATTCAATGCAAATAGGAAGACACCATGTCGCACAGTCATCAGATTGACCAAAATATCCACTAAAGAGGACCTTCTATGAGCTGTAAGGTGAAAGAAACCAGTAACATACAAAGGAAAGCCCATCAGAATAACACCAGATTTCTCAACTGAAAACCTACAAGCAAGAAAAGACTGGGGCCCCATTCTCACCCTTCTGAAACAGAATAATGCCCAGCCTAGAATCTTGTACCCTGCTAAACTAAGTTTCATATATGAAGGAGAAATAAAGACATTCTCAGAGAAGCAAAGACTGAGGGAATTCACCAAGACAAGACCAGCTCTCCAAGAAGTACTAAAAACAGAATTACACAAGGATCGGCACAATAAACACTCTCGAACGTGAAACCACTCAAAACTTAAAGATCAAAGGCTAGATTCCATAATAGCTCAAGAGAGAAAAAAAGCAACAAAATGCAACCCAACAGAATGAACAGTAATTCACCCAACTTATCGGTTCTCTCAATAAATGTGAATGGTTTGAACTCCCCTCTCAAGAGACATAGGCTGGCCGAAGGATAAAAAAAGAAAAAAAAAAAAAAAAAACCAGCCAAGCATCTGCTGTCTCCAGGAAATGCATCTAACCTGCAAGGATGCATTTAGACTCAAAGTAAAGGGATGGAAAACAATATTTCAAGCAAATGGAAGCCAAAAGAAGGCTGGTGTGGCAGTTTTGATCTCAGATAACTTGGTTTTTAAATCAGCAAACATAATAAAAGACAAAGGGGGTCACTATATAATGGTGAAGGGTACAGTTCAACAGGAAGACATAACAATTCTAAATATGTATGCACCCAACTTACATGCACCCGGATTCATAAAGCAAACTCTACTTGATCTAAACAAATTGATAGACAGCAGCACCATAATAGTCGGAGACTTCAACACCCCACTGACAGCACAGGACAGATCCTCCAAACAGAAAATTAACACAGAAATAATGGACTTAAACAGAACTCTAGAACAAATGGGCTTGACTGACATTTATAGGACATTCTACCTTAAAACCACTGAATACACATTCTTCTCATCAGCTCATGGGACATTCTCTAAGATTGACCATATTCTAGGACACAAAGCATGTCTCAAAAAATTTTATAAAATAGAAATCATACCATGCATCTTCTCACATCACAGTGGAATAAAAACAGAAATCAATCCCAACAGAAACTCTCATCTCTACACAAAGTCATGGATATTAAACAACTTTCTGCTGAACGATTCCTTCATAAACGAGGAAGTAAAGATAGAAATCAAAAGATTCTTTGAACTAAATGACAAAGGTGACACAAGTTACCAAAATCTGTGGGACACAGCCAAAGCAGTCCTGAGAGGAAAGTTTACCTCCATAAATGCCTATATCCAAAAGTCAAAAAGATCACAGATAGACAACCTAATGAATTGACTCAAAGAACTGGAAAAAAAACACACTAACCCTAAACCCAGCAGCAGAAGGGAAATTAATAACATCAAATCATAGCTAAATTAAATCGACAACAGGGAAACTATACAGAAGATTAATAAAACAAAAAGCTGGTTCTTTTAAAAAATAAACAAAATTGACACGCCTTTGGCTAAACTAATGAAAACCACAAAAGAAAAATCCCGAATAAGCTCCATCAGGAACAAAAAAGGAGAAGTCACAACTGATGCCATGGAGATTCAAGATATAATTTATGAATATTACAAAAACCTTTATGCACACAAACTGGAAAATGTGGAGGCAATGGACAAATTTTTAGAAACACACAGCCTCCCTAGGCTCAACCAGGAAGAAATAGAATTCCTGAACAGACCAATATCAAGGACCGAAATTGAAACAGTAATAAAAAACATTCCAAAAAAGAAAAGTCCCAGACCAGATGGTTTCACACCCGAATTTTACCACACCTACAAAGAAGAACTGGTGCCTATCCTGAAGAAATTATTCCACAGCATCGAGAAGGATGGATTCCTCCCCAACACATTTTATGAAGCCAACCCTGATACCAAAACCAGGAAAGGACACACAAAAAAAGAAAAACTACAGACCAATATCCCTTATAAATATAGATGCAAAAATTATCAACAAAATTCTAGCTAACCAAATCCAGGTGCTTCTTAAGAAAATAATCCATCATGACCAAGTGGGCTTCATTCCAGAGATGCGGGGATGGTTTAACATACGCAAATCTGTAAATGTAATTCATCACATAAACAGAAGCAAAAACAAAAACCATATGATTCTCTCAGTAGACGCAGAAAAGGCATTTAACAAAATTCAACACTTGTTTATGATAAGAACACTTAACAAAATAGGCATAGATGGGGCTTACCTAAAAATGATACAAGCCATTTATGACAAACCCACAGCCAACATCATACTGAATGGGGAAAAATTGAAAGCATTCCCACTTAGAACTGGAACCAGACAAGGTTGCCCACTATCTCCACTTCTATTCAACATAGTGCTGGAAGTCCTGCCCACAGCAATCAGGCAAGAGAGTGGAATTAAAGGCATACAAATGCAAACAGAAGAGATCAAATTCTCACTATTTGCTGATGACATGATATTATATCTAGAAAACCCCAAGGATTCAACCAAGAGGCTCCTGGAATTGATAAATGAATTCAGTAAAGTCTCAGGATATAAAATCAATACACACAAATCAGAGGCTTTCATATACGCCAATAGCAGTCATACCAACAACCTAATCAAAGACTCAATTCCCTTCACAATAGCAACAAAGAAAATAAAGTATCTAGGAATATGTTTATCTGAGGAGGTAAAAGACCTCTAGAGGGAGAACTACAAAACATTGAGGAAGGAAAGAGCAGAGGACATAAAACGGTGGAAAACCATACCATGCTCGTGGGTCGGCAGAATCAACGTTGTTAAGATGTCTGTACTACCCAAAGTGATCTACAGATTCAACTTAATCCCTATTAAAACACCAACATCATTCTTCACAGATGTAGAAAAATTAATTCTATGCTTCATATGGAACCAGAGAAGACCCCACACAGCAAAAACAATTCTAGGCAACAAAAACAAAATGGGAGGCATCAACTTACCAGACTTCAAACTTTATTATAAGGCTGTAGTAATCAAAACAGCTTGGTACTGGCACAAAAATAGAGCCATTGACCAGTGGAACAAAACTGATAACCCAGATATAAAACCATCCTCATATAGCCACCTAATCTTTGACAAAGCAGACAAAAACATACACTGGGGAAAAGAATCCTTATTCAATAAATGGTGCTGGGAAAACTGGATAGCCACATGTAGAAGACTGAACCAGGATCCACACCTTTCACCTCTCACAAAAATCAACTCACGCTGGGTAACAGACTTAAACCTGA